>VYXD01012323.1:252835-282165 GCA_013397195.1 Hylia prasina | reverse complement strand
GACCCCAGAGCCCACCTTTGAGAGCTCACTCAGATCTCACCTTTGAGACCCCAGAGCTCACCTTTGAGACCCCAGAGCCCACCTTTGAGACCCCAGAGCCCACCTTTGAGAACCCAGAGCCCACCTTTGAGAACCCAGAGCCCACCTTTAAGAACTGTGGTGTGACCAGACGAACAGTCGCTACCAGGCAGATCTGCTCCTCCGTGGCTGACCTGAAAGCTCGTGCAATAGCTGACTCAAAGCCATTACAGGAGGGCGTAGGCACTAGGAACAACCAGACAATTTATTTCAGGAGAAGAGGAAGGAGACCTTTCTTCCCCTGTTAAGACAGGTGCAGTGAGTGCTGAAACCCAAGCAACAAACTCCTCCTACCCACGGGGCGATGCCACACTGATGTTATTCCCAGCAGGACCCTTTAGGCTCCAAGTTTCACAGCTCTCACCAACCTGTGGCTTGCAGGGGAGCTTTTTAAGGCAGCTCTGAGCAGCTCACAGCGTGAGGCTGCAGCCTCCTTGTCAGCCTTTCCGCAGGCCAACTTCTGCAAGATTCAGGATTTTACAGGCACCTCGAAGTATTTAATCTCTGTAAAGTGTCATTTCACTGCCACAAGTGAAACAGAACACCATATTTTACTGGCTATTTGAATAAGTAGGCTGCTTTACAATTGGCAGTGGGTCAAACAGAGGGATTTACAGTCTGGTATCAGCTTTAGGCACAACATGCAGGAGAGTGCACTCTTCTGATCAGCAGACTCCCCACCACTTTTGTATGAAAAATATGTCCAATGTATGTACAGCTCATTCCATCCCTGACAATTAAGGGGCATTTTCAGCAGAAACAAGAGCTTTTAAGATGCTACAGATCAAGACAATTTAAAGGAGAGAGGTGGAGAGGCAAAGACAGGCTGGAACAGTAACTTACCATGAGTAAAATATTTAAAATCCACTACAAATTTCACATATTCATACATCAGGGGTTCATTTGGATCTAAGCTGCCTCTTGCTAAATGGCAACAAAACTCTATTTGTTTTTCCACTGAAATGAGAGAAAGAGAGAGAGACACAGACAATGTTATTAGAAGTCTGCACTTGAGCTTGCTCACATATTTAATTTATCTACCAACCCTGCTGCTGTGGTATCTGAGCACACCCTGCTGGGGACCTTCTGATACCCAGAAGTAAATATATAACTACTAGGAGCAATTAGCAGCTGTTTCTGCTTAAGGAAATGTATTCTCACCCCTTTTTCTTGTCTTTGCAGTCACCCCAGTAAGCTGAGTGGGAAGCCCTGACTTCCTGGATGTATGATTTCATGCAAAGCAGTTCCATGGCATTGCAGTACTCTGCTCTGGCACTGCTCAGCAGGACCTGGACCCACAGGGCACTGAACTCACCCTAAGCCTTTCCATTAACAGTGGAAGGCACTGTGCCAAGCCCTAATCCAGTTTTCTGCCCCAAGTCTGAACTCTATGGATTAAACCACACGGCCTTCAGCCAGAGGGAAACCACTCCCTGGGCAGAGCATCATCCTCAGCCTGCTCAGAGCATCCTCGATGTGCTCAGAGTATCCTCAGTGTGCTCAGAGCATCATCCTCAGTGTGCTCAGCACCCTCAGGCTGCTCAGAGCATCATCATCAGGGTACTTAGAACATCCTCAGCCTGCTCAGAGCACCCTCAGGCTGCTCAGAGCATCATCCTCAGCCTGCTCAGAGCATCATCCTCAGCCTGCTCAGAGCATCATCCTCAGTGTGCTCAGAGCATCATCCTCAGCCTGCTCAGCTCCCTCTGATGCTCATGGGGCAGCAGGGAGGGGAGCCCAGAGCTGCCTGGTCTTGCCAAACCCACTGGGAAATGTGTGGGGGCTCAGCACAGGATTAATGCAGGTGCTGGGAAGATGCTGCTGCCTGCTCTGGTCCTGGGAATATTTTCTGTGGGAAAGGGCCATGGGCCAGCAGCCAGCAGTACAGATCCAGATGGACTGTTCAGGTAGAAAGGCTGCTGCTTAAGTTACATTAGGGCTTCTCTTGTGTCCTGAGACACGCAAGCTTCTTAAGGAATAATGGCTCTGCCAAAACTGGGATTTCTCCAGTTTTTTTCCCTTGAGCCCTCACTCCTTTCTCAGGCTTAGTCTAGCATCCCACCTCATGAAAAGCATCAACCATCCAAGGGGCAAAGCAGATGGAAAAAAAAAGACTGTCCTAATCAAAGAGCAAGTACTGGGAGCACACAGGAACATTAGAGATGTGATGCACTAAAACCCACAAATGCAACAAAACAGAAGTAGCAGGCAAGAGCATCAAACAGCTGGAGAGCTCCGTGCAGACTTCCCCAGGAGCTCCTCACTTTCGGCAAACTTCCCTGACCAACAGACAAGAGCAGAGCTTACCATTTAGGAAATCAGCTGCAACAGGATCTGTCATGAGCACGTGTGGAGAAAGGAGCTTGTACACCTCGCTCTGCTCCCCCTCAGGCAGAAAGTTTAATATATTTTGGTCCACCAAATCTGACTGATACAAAAGAATGCTTTGTCATGTTCAGCAGTGCAGCCTGACACACCCACATGCCTTTTCACCCCTCAGCAGAGCACAGACACTGCTGGTCTGGCACGGATGCCCACGAGAAGGAAGCCCAGTCATTCAGCAGATGGATCCAGGGCAGAATATAACCCTTAGATTATTTTACCCCAGGATTATTATCTGTTTGCAAAAGGTTGAATGAGTCCCAGAGGTTGGCCTTCAGTTCAGACAGATCTAGGCTGGAGAAGAAACCCTGGTACCACAGGAATACCACATGGTGAGAAGTGAAACATGTTTCTTTGAAAGCATGACACAGAAGAAGGAGGGCTCCTCCCCACATCCTCCATTTCTCTTCTAGGCTGAACATCTGTCAAAATCAGCTTGACCCACAAGTGACTCAGTGTTCAACCCACACATCCTGACTGAAGGGGCTCTACCAAAATGTCAGCACAGATTTGATCTTTGGACACCTGACATTCAGGTAACTGCCTGCTCGATTTGCCCTCAGACAGGGGCTTGGCACCAGATGAAGAGAGAAACGTTTCTGAGGGGCCAAGCTGAAATTTCTGCACCTGACAACTAACTGGTTTCTAGAAGCTCTCCCAGAAAAACCCTGTGGCCACACATTTGTTACTAAAGATTGTACGGGCTCAAAGTAGAAAAAGCCAGTGTCATTCAAAGAGCACAGATTCGGCTCTGAAATAATATTTACATTATCCAGGAAGAGCTTCAGCACGGATTTCACAACCATAAGATTTTCTATTAACCTGCTGGGTCAAACACCTTCCAGACCTTTAGATGTAGAGCCAAATGATGAGCTGTGAGTACAGTGATTTTGCATTTTGGGTTTTTTCAAGCTAACTCATAGACCTTGGGAGAGAATCTGTTATTCACAGCAACTTGAGAAACCCCACAAGAGTTTGTTGGCTGACCTCCCACCCACAGCTGCCTCTTGGGTTGGACAAAACCAATCCCCAGCCCTGCACGGACTGATTTACCTTCAGGAGGGGAATGAGCCTTCAGTATATTGTGTGGTCAGAACTTACCGGTAAGTGTCCCAGCAGAGATGAAACACTATCAGATACATAAATAATAATCCCATCAGTGGTAAGAGCAATGAGAAAGCCATCTAGTGCCTAATGGTAACAGGAAAAAAAAAAGAAAAAAGAGAAAAAAACCAAAAGAGAATTATGCAAGGGAAAAACTTAAAATATTTTAGCTTAAGCCTAGCAGAAATTAATCCAAGAAATGACATTTCGATATGGAAAAAGAAAAATTACACACGCTAATTCAACATTTTTAAAATATTCTTATTTTCTCACTCTCTTATTATTAAATTGACTTGTATTTTTCACCCAGTGAGTATTTATTTAACATGCAGTGAGACAGTGATGCTTAGAATTTCAACACCCACACAATCCTGCTGACTTCAGACACTTCATTATATGTTCTGAATTACACAATAGTTAACAAACTCAGTGCGTAAGGAGATGTCAGATATCATCATGGCAAATCCAGCACTGTCGATGGATAGATGGATGCATAAGCAGAGAGAGAAAAATTATACAATGATGTATTTTTAGCAGTTTATGGACAATATGAAGAAGTTCTAAAGCCTTATTTATTTTGCTTAAAGCACTGATTTGTAAGGCTAGTGACAAAACAATTTTAAGGTTTGTTTTGTTTCCCCTTTCTCATTCGCAGTGGTTTCTGTCCCAGAGTTAAAGCTCTCTGTCCCTTTTCAGTCACTGCCTGTGCTTTCCTCCTTGGATGTTGTGTTCTCCCTGTTCTTCACAATATCTCCTTGTACCATTTACCCAGTGCCTGTCCTTATTCTTCTCTAGCATCAAGATCTGGGAGGTTTAATAGCTGGTCAGTACCGTGTACAAAGCCAGCTCTGCAGCTGAGCTCCAGGGAGCCAAGGATGCAGCATTCCCCATCTCCCCCACCTCACTCCAGACCCTGCCTTTGCTCAAATTGAATTCCCTCTGGGAAAACCCCACTGATTTCAAGCAGACTGCTCAATGGACCAGAGTCCAGCCAGCCAGCAGTTATTACAGGGCTTGCTCTCCCCCACCACTGCCAATCTAAGGGGGGATTGGTTTTGATTCAGCTGGAACGAGCTGGCTTGTTTGGCAAGAGAGGTTCCCAGAAAGAATGAACAGCCTTTTCCAGGGAGGTGAGTCATGACATCCTGATGAAAAGGAGTAACTCAGACACAGCAGCACCTCCCAGCTCAGCCCAGCATACACCCTTATTTTGGTGGGGCAAAGAGCAGCAGCAGCTGCCCACGCAGGGCAGGAGACGTCCCTGCCAGAGGAGCAAGCAGCACAAACCCAGAGCCACACTCTTAAAAGGGGACAAATGCAGGCTTGGGGGGATGTTTCTAGAATGGCAAAGCATTTTAGAGGTGGGAGTACAGGAGCTGTTTTCCTGAATGCACTTAAAGGCAATTCAAGCAGAAGAGGCAGCAGGACAGCAGCACACAGCCAGCAGCTGCAGAGGCAGCACTGCCTGTGCTGCCTAATGGGATGTGGGAGGAAGAGAGATGCTCTGCTTTTTTCAGGTCCTTTCAAGTTTTTCCTAAAAAACAGCCAGCTCTAGGGGCTCTTCTGAGAAAAGGAAATTCTCTTTTTCCTCTCTCACCAGGCTAAATCAGTCTTCGTTGCCAAACAAAAAGCCATTCACCTTTAAGGGGAAGCAATCTTGTTTTTAATTCTGTGTCTGTAAAGCATTTAGTACAACACTGGCCTCAGTCAGGTTTGTATTGTATGTGCCAGCAGAGTAGAAATCATTAACATTGGGACCTACAGGTGAAGAAGAACTGTCTATCTCTGATCTACTCTACTGAACTGATTATTTCTGACTAATCTATTTAATTTCTTCTTACCTCTAACATCAACTGGGTGAACTCCTCGTTGCTAAGAAATGAAGGCTTCCAGTCTTGTCTAATCTGACAGGCTTCTGTCTGTGCTGTGATTTCTTAAAGAGAAAATATCAAAAAAGCAACATGACTCATGCTACTTGGATTTTTTTTCATTTTCAAGTAACACTAGATTTCTTTAAAGAGGCTGTTAGAGGAGTCATCCTCATATCATTCTTCACACAAAGCCTTCTTGCCTGCAACAATCATTTTCCATGCCATCATGATACAAGTGCATTACAAATCAAGAAAGGGAAATGGAGACTTTTTAGGCGGCCTGAAGATAACCTTAAAAAATTAAGATCAGTGGGCTAATTTTAGTGTAGTAGAGCATCCCTGTGATCAAAGGGTGTCTGCAATTCTGGAGCTGCTTCTTTCCATTCTGGAGCTGTTTCACAAGCTGCTCTTGCGAGTGCCCAGGCTGCAAGACAGGCTTATCCTCTAATCCAAGAGACCTGGGAACATGGCACAGGATCCCCTCTCCCCTGGCTTTTGCAATGGGTGCTGTCCCTCAGCTTTTCCCTCCTCATGCTCTGTTTGAGAGTGCACAAAGCAGGCCAGGGAGGGTAATGATGCATCATCAGTAAAAACTGCATCTTTTCAAATCTATGTTTCACTGGTCAGCAATGCATTCAGCTCTAGCCCAGCTCCTGAGGCCCAACTGCTGGGCCTTTTTCTGCCCCTCACTCAGGCTCACGTCCTCCCTGGGTGGCTTGGGAAGAAGAGTTTGCATTTTCTGAGTGACCAGCCCCCTCCAGCACCTTTCTGTTTCTGTAGGAAGTCGATGGTCCTCTGCAGTATTGTGGACTTGTCCATCTTGAGAGGGTGGCCGTGGCCCTGCAGCATGGTGCAAAGCTCTTTAATGAGGACATTGAACTGGTCTCTCCTCTTCTTCTCAGATTTGTTGCGTGATGCCCTGGGAGACAAAAAAACATAAATGAAGCACAAACCAGGGCGAGGTGATCCACCCTGCCCCAGCAAAACACTTGAAATACAAGGATCTAAACTCTGCTGGGAATGTTTATTTGTTTAAAGCTGGGCTTGCACACAAGGATTTTGCTGGTGCTTAGGGCCTTGTGGCAAAACTGACCTCAGCAGCAGCAAAGGAGCACCTGGAGGTAACACATATTTGGGTTCATTTGGGAAAGACCATGTCCTTACATTTTAGCAGCAGTTCCCACTGTGTCAAAAACAGAGATAGTGAAGGTGTTATGGGAGAAATTCCTCCAGTAGGAGGAAAGTATGTTCATGCATGTTCATGTTTTGGTCACTTCATTTTTATGAACTTTTGTTTTGCAGTTAGTACACACACATATAAATGTCAAAATGTGAGGGATTTCTCTGATCTGCACTTGCAAAAGGAGCTTATCAAGAGTCAGCAGAGCCGACTGAACTTCAGAATAAAATCTTGTATGTAGTTTTGAAAATCTCCTGCTGTGATATATGAAACTGGGAATGTCAAGAGTCTGGCTGCAGAACCACAACTAGCTTTCAGTTCACAAATTAAGAATATTTATTAGGCTTTCCCCCTCCATTAAAAACAGTAAAGGAGAAAAGCAAATCCATTCAGTTTCTTCCAAAGTGTTCCTTCCAATGCTCATATCTGAGATAACACTTTTCATACAACCTCTTCCAGTAGCAATTAATTTGCTTTACAAGTGTATTCGTGATGATACATTCTTCCTGTGATCTAGACTGAGGGTGGGATACAGAAACATTTCCATTCATATTCAGGTTGGCATTTGGATGTTCTCAGATCCAGCATTCACATTCACAGCCATCCCTGTTTTGGCACTCGTGTACAATGACTAAACAGAGCTGAGCCTGTTCTTCTCTGACAGGAGACTAACTCAGACCTGTGCTAAAGCAGGACTGCTGAGGGAACTCCACCCCAGGCAGTGCCGCTCGATAAATAAAATAAAATCACAGGTCAGGACTCCTGCTTCAAGATAATAAATAGCCACGGCAGGGCAGGAGATCCTGAGGGCACAGCAATGAAATTTAAGGACCACTCAGCCAGATAACTCATTGTAGGGGTGGCCAAACTGTGAAAAGCCTGAACAGTGACTTAAATTTTGCTGCTTGTGGTCAGCTATACACAGCCTGTGAACAGTGTGGGAGCTTTGCCTCTGCCATCAGTGGGGTCAAGTTCGTTGCCAAGCACTGGCCAGCACAGCATTTACAGTTCTCCTCCAGGAGTGCATCCTCTCATACCTCTTTGCCCTGTCCTTCTCATCTTCATCCATCAGTTCGTTTACACAACACAGGGCTCTGCAAGGAAAAGACAGAAATGCTTACTGAGAATATTCCCTGATCTTGCTAAGAACTCAAAACGTGGAGCATAGTGGTTTGTGTTTAAAGACCTCCTGGATGTTTCCATCTTCCCTCTCCCAAATTCCACTCTTGGTGTGTCTTTCCTTGCCTGTTGAGTCAGCTACTGAGGCATGAGAAGTGAGACTGCTGCTGCATGCCCAAACATCCAGCTACAACAACACTTGAAAGGGAAAGATCTAAAAGCCCCTCAGCCCTGCCTTTTGTCCTGCCCCCTGAGCCAGGATAGGGAGTCCTGCTGAAGCACCATCTCTGCACAGGAATCAGCATCTTCCTGGCAAATGCAAGAGGAAAAAGGCGAGAAATCTGACCTGGTGGCAACACCACAGCTGGTCCTGTTCTGGGAAATCAGACAGGTTACTGGTTGGTTTCAATCCCTGCCTGCCCTGCCTGAAACATATCTGAGATTTCTTTTCCAGTGGAAAGACATAGGAGAAAGAAAGAAACTGTGCTAATCCCCTAAAGGATTAGTATTAGGCAACAGCAGTGTATTATCAGGATATCTAAGAGATGATATGGGACAGGTTCATCCAGAGCATCCTGCAGCCAGTGACTGCTGCTTGCACTGCTGGACTTCTCCCACATCCTCTGAGCAGTGTCCTGGGACTCATACCCAAGGCTTCCATCTAAAATATCCTCACCTGGCACTAACCAGGGAAGGAGAACAGTTGGCGACAACTCCCAGTAAGGACACAGTACCCTCAAACCCCATTAAAGGATGGAGAATTCAGCACAAGGGTAACTCCTTCTCTGGTGACTTGCTTTCTGTGACTCACATGGGCTGAGTCTGAGGGACAGAGAGCCAGGGAGGGGCAGGTGAGGCAGCTGCTGTCACTCCACACCACAATGCCCAGGTCAGCTCTGCTCTCCTCTTGCTCTGATTCCTCTTTCCAAAGAGGAAATCACACCCATCCCCACCATCAGAACCAATCTGCCCCCATCTCCAGTGAGCACTTTCCCTGCAAACACCCCATGCTGCCCAGAACTCAGGAGGCATTTTTCAATAGGTGCATCCAGATTTTCTCTGTTTAGAGACTACTCCAAGCTCAAACAACTTGGTAGCTATAAAAATAACACAAAACAGAACCACCCACAACTGTCAGGAAGTCAAAGATGCTGCTCACAGCAACAGCTACAAAGTTTTATCCTTCCTTCCCTGCTCCAGGGCAAGGAACTCCCTCCCTGCAGAACCTGGGCAGAAGGAACTGTATGAATTCTTTTGTTATGAATGCACTCCATAAAGAGGGAGTGGTTCTCACTGCCCAAGTCACCAAAAAGCTACAAGCCAAATTAGAAGTTACCTGTTCTATTCCTCAGATTCATCAGTCCAGACTGACAGAGTGGGATTAGCACTTCTTATCACCATGTAAATAGAGACGGAGAAAAATTAACCCTGGAAGGAAAAGCAAGTCCAGTTAAAACACAGTTGCAGGCAAGACTTAGCCTAGACTGCTGCAATCACTTCAAGCTGAGAAAAGTCTACCACCACAAATTAGAGACATCCATCAGTATGGCTGAGCAAAGCCTCCAGCAATGGGAGCTGGACCAAGTTCTCCTGGCTCTGTGGGCACAGCCTGCTGCCACAGGAGCAGCCTGGCAAGGCCAACAGGACCTCTCATGTCCAAAAAGCTGTGACAGAACTGGCTTGGAGCCGCTGAGGATCAACTGGAGTTCCTCCAAAGTGCGACAGTTCACCTGCTGTGCTGTGAAAAGCAGAAGTATGACCTGTACCTCATCTATCAAATCTTGCAACCCAAACCTCCCTCAAGACAAACAGGATCAGCAAAAGTCAGCACAAGCCACAACCACCCCACTGTGAATGGACTCAAGGCCTCCCTTTAATACTTGCTACTGATGGGACACAGAAAATCCAGGGAAAATGCCATGTAACAAAATCTGGGGAAAACACCATGTACCATGTACCTCAGTGAAGCTGCAGCTGGAAACAACACCTGCACAGCAAACTTAAACTCAGTGGATCTGCTCTGTCTCTGTTCTCACAGCTGAGAGAAGTGACACGCTTTTATTCCAGTTCAAAAGGAGAGTGTGATCTTATTTGTTACCCTGTTGAGCTGCTCTCATCACTGCTGCTCATCCCTCAGCGCTGCTCTGTCAAAATCACACAGTTGTTTCTCCTCTGGAAGAATGATCCCTACAGAAGATTTGGTGACTGGGGAAAAGTTCAGAGATACACAGGTATAAAGGAAAGTCTTTTTAAAGCAATGGGTTAAATGATGAAAAAAGCTTGTGGATACACAGAAAGATCTATCAAAATTTTTCAGGGAATGTTCTTTGCATGCAGACTTGACCATGCAAATATTCAGCAAAAGAAAAGGACTTTTCCCGAGCTTGGAGTGCAAAGTATTATTCTATAGAAACTCTATTTTAAGGAAACTTTGCCCACGGGTTGTCTAACAACTGGGAGCTCCCAGGAAGCCTGGTGGGATTTCTGCCTCATTGGGATGGTTGGCTGGAATTCCACCCAGCTGGAATGGCAGCAGGCTGAGGGAAGCTGCTTGGTCCCCACGAGGGTCAACAGCCCAGCTGATGCTCACTGAGCCTGAACTGGGAAATGAAGCCTGGATTCTCCAGGGGGAGCTGCCACTGCTGCAGCACAGCAGATGTGAGCTGCCAGGGGCAGAGGAAGGAGCCTCCCTGATGAACAAAACCCAGCACCAGACTTGGAGGAGCTCACAGAACAAATGGCCATGAAGGAACTCACAGGCCCAAGCACACGGAGCAGCTTTTTGCATGATGCAGCAGGATGGTGAGCTAGAAAAGTCTCAGCAGAAGACACCTAAGGACAAAATAATCTTAACTGGATTAAGCACTTCAGGACTGCATTTAGCTAAGTGCTTTTTGTCTTGTTATAAGACAGAGCTAAATATAGAAACCAGAATACTTAAGAATAGTTTCGTAAGGGTTGTATACACTCCTCAGCCAGTTAAGGCACTTAGCACTACTGACAGCAGTATGTCTGCAGGTTAAGAGTATTTTAAATAGATCCAGATAGAATCTCTTTGACCTTAACTGCATTAATCAGAGGGATCAAAATGTATTTATTGCCTCCTGAAAATCCCCTTCTGTAACACTTTGAGAGAGGGATCCCTGAACCCTGTGGGCAGGTAAAGAGGAAACTTGTCAGTGCAGCTGGCATTGTTTCTCATCCCACCTACAACAGGTGGGGATCAGCTTTCTCACAGAGCAATGCACATCCATCACTGCTTAATGCCCTCTGTAAAGAGAAATTATTTTCTCCTTCCTTTGTACAGGGAGCCTCAAAAACCACTCATAGGGTTTTATGGGTACATTATATTTCAGACTTTTCAGATATCACAGTATTTGAAGTTGTTTCCAGGGTTACAGAAAGGGTAATGTAGCCAAATGACAGCCTTAACAAGACAAATGGACTTTGCAGACAACAACTAATAGTTAAAGCATTATTTCATGCTGTCTGCTATATTCTGGGACATTTTTTACTGAAGAGAGAATGGCAGAGGGAATTTTCTGTTTTGCAGGACTATCTGACTTCAGGAGCTACCTAAAACTGCAAACCTGTGAGGAAAGAAAATGTTTATTTATTGACTCGCTGCAAACCATCAAAATATTAACATAACCTTAGGATAATTCTTAATGGAACAGTCAGACTTGTGTCCTGAAACCAACAGCAACTATGAACATTTCATTATAGCTTGAATTTTAATTATTTGGTTAATTCATGGCAAGGCAAAGATAGTTCTATGAGAAATGATGCCCATTTATTTGTGAACAGCAATGAATAAAGCTTTCATCTATCACCTAAAAGCGTCCCTGAACCCAGATGATTTGATTGCTTTTCCCAGCTATAACAACTGGTCTAATGAAAAACCTTCTCCATGCATAAAAAACTTTGTTCTGCTTGTATTTAAGTTTTCATAGAATTTTGCATTAAACTAACACACAGCAGTTAGGGAGTCTTCAAATCTATACTGTAGGAAACACTTTAATTATGGAAATGTGCTGTGCCAATAATTTCCATGCAGACTTTGCATGCAATGAATTCATCAGAGAGCCCTCAATTACAAGACGCAGCACTTTGTGGCACGATGCAGTCACAAACGAGAGAGATAACACATTCCCCAGCAATATGATTTATGTGTCAGTGTGCCAGTGCTTCATTATTCTTCAGGCAACAGGAGGGCACAACTGTGGCTGGCAGCAGAACAGCTGATTTCATTTCTAAAAGGCAGAATTTAACCTCTCCAGCAAAGTGCTGCTGGTTCAGCTCTAAGACGCTCATAAAACTAAACGGTGTGGCTGAATCCCTGTGGCTGCTGAGCACAGGAAGGTGCTGTGGCACTCACCCTGTGCCACAGGGTGACAGATGTTTGCCCCAGTGTCACAGCAAGTGGGCAGCAGCAGGTTGGCACAGCTGTGCCATTCCCATCTGCCCAGCACGGCTGTGTCCCAGCCCAGCATGAAGGCATCACACAGAAATGCAAAGACTAAACCAGGTGTGGCAAAGGGTAATACTCATTGCATACCTGAGTTATTTGATCTGCTTGCTTATTTTTTTCTGCCTCTATTTCACCCTCTCCTTTCCTGGCCATCTTCATTCTGTTCTGCCCTTCCCTCACTTAACATCCACTGGATCACAATTCAGAGAATTGCATCTCTCTTGAACAGGGTTTCTCCCCCATCTTGTTGTTTCTTACATCACCTGCCCTCATCTTCCCGCTGCTTTTTCTTCTCCACTTTTTTCACTTTCCTCTTCTCAAAAGAGGACAAATGTACAATGACCTCAGTTTTGACAATCTCCAGGCATTTCACTGCGGGGGCTTGGCTTGCCCAGCCTGAGGCACACAGTCCTGACAGGTTCCCAGGACACCTTGATCCAGCTCCAGGAGCCCTGGGCAGCTCCAATCCCAGCTCCAGACCCTGTCTGGAGGAGCTGGGACCTCCCTCAGGTCAGTGGCAGGGCTGTGCAGCTCCACAGAATCACCACTCTGCACCCACGGGGAGCCTGAGGGAACTGGCCCAGCACAGAACACCCACCCACAGCAGCAACACACTCTGGAACTATTCTGTGACTATTTTCACACAGCATCTTTCTTTGCTAGAACAGGGGTGATGGTGGTCACTGGGAGAGGGAACCAGATGTTCTGTGTTGCCTCTTTGTTAACCTGCCAGAAATGCACTTTTTGTGCCACTACTGTAACTGCAGCATCTCAATGCACTTACTTATCCACAGCATGCTCTCCCCTGGTTTATTGAGCTCTGAATTTAGTTTGTTACCTGTGACAGATTTATGACTATATTTATTATAGCAGTAACAGCTTCAGACAGAGGCTAAAAAAGTGTCCAAAGAAAATGGATCATACAAAACAATTACACCATAAAAAAGGCTGTAATGGAACACTGTGATTCAGCAAAAAAGTGAAAGGAAAGACACAGGCAGGAACAACGGTGGTCTGTTGGGTTTTTGGTGTTTTCTGCCTTTTTTTTTTATCATTATGATGCTTCTGAAAACAGAAAGGCTGAAAAGGATTAAAAACTAACAAGATACTTGAAAAGAAAAGATGACACTGGAACATTTTGTTCTCCAGGATTTTTTATCAGATCCTGGAGAAAATAGCTGTCCAAGTTTGTTCTGTTCTAGCAAATTGCTGAACCTTGCAGGGTGAAGATACAACACTGTAGAATATTATTCAAAATGTCTCTGGGGTTTCGGTAACAAGAGCATGCATCTAATTAATTCTACCAATTTGTCTAACGGCCCCTTAAAATTCCCAAAACATGGCAAAAAGCAAAATGCTGATTCACAACCCTAAGAAATACAAAACTGTACTTCTGGCACAAGCAGGGTAGGATAAGAACACACAAGCAAATAATTTTTCTTCTGCAGTTTTGGGTGAATACCTGTGTTCATTTGCTGCCATTCAGTTACTACAGGAAAGGTAAGTAAATGTGTGTTGTAGTAGGAAATGAGGATATCCAACCTATAAACAATTCTTTACCACACCTGACTCAGACAAAGAGCCAAATAATCCTCAGATAATAACAGGGCTTTCCCTCATGTAGGATGAGAGCAAAGGTAGTTGCTCACATCAATCCTTCAGCAGCAGTTGGGATTTTGTGTTTTCAGGGGACTACTTCCAGGAAAGGGACATAAAGAGAAGGCAGGAATATTGAAAGTGAATGGTCCAAACTCTTTTGAACAGAATGTTCTCCCAAACTTCCAGCTCTTAAAGCAGTGCTTCTGTTTCTGGCTGATGCAAATGCCTGTGTGTGGGGGTGAGCGCACAAACACTTGTTTTACTTCAGAGCAATTTGCAAAAAACCACCGAGAGCAATTTCTCCCCAGGACAGCAGTGGTGACACTCGGGATGGCTCCTGCAGCTCAGCTGCTGATGCTGGGAGTTGGGTACCCACTGCTGCTGGGTGCATGGGCAGGGAGGTGAGCTGGGAGCCCTCACTCCTATCCTAAATCACAAAGGAGTGTGGGGTGTGGGAGGGTGAACCCAGCAAATTTCAGCAATGAAAACAGCGACTTAACAAGCTAAAAAAAAAATTCCTCACAAAGTTACTCATTCTCCAGTTTAAAAAACTTGAACACCATCTGATCATAAACCTGGTGCTGAAATTCTGGCTCACGTCGGGGTTTCGGTCAGAAGAGGTTTAACACTACCAGAGCCAAGCAGCAAAGGACATTTTAAAAAGAAACCAGCACTCTGCTGTGTCAGCAGTGTTATCTTCTGCCTGGGAAGCTGGTGCTGGCCCCCCTGACCCCTCCTGCCCCGTTTTCAGGGATCACAGCCTCGCTGGGAGATGCTGTGCGTTACTCCCACCAAGAGGACACAGCTCGCATCGGCAGCATCGAGGTCACCGGGTCCTTCCTCGGGCTTGGATTTTGTTTTGGCAACAAGGTGGGTCCGAGGACAAACATGTCAAAGCTCCCTGTTAGGATGCATCACCCTGAAATCCCTCTGCTAATTCCTCTGCTATTTACTACGGGTGGAACTCATCCTAAGCACAGAGCTACATAAAGTCTGTGTGTCATTAAAAACTGCCTACTTTTATGCCTTGAGCTCTCCCTGTGCACAGAGGAAATGTCATCATTAGACAGCAAAGCAAATCAGTGATGTAATTAAACAGCTTCTCCTCCACTTTTCTGAGGCAAGAGAACACCCCCAGCAACTACCAGTTCATTGAAAGAGGTAATAGTAGCATTCATGTCCTTGGCTGTTCTCTTTTTCAACCTCAAACAATACATTTCTTGCTTTCCTCCTTCTTGGCCTTTCTCCATCCTGTACATCACATGCATTTCAGATGCTTGAGGATGGTACAGATAAGGAGATGAGCACTTGTGCTCTGTGTTTGTGTGTGCTGGAGGTTGAACTCCTATTGCAAAAATAAAGTGTGAGGCCTGAGGGGCTGCTTGCTGTGTACAGTAAAAGCAGGGGACTTCAGCTGGGTCAGAAGTGGGTCCTGGGTGGTTTCAGGACCACACTGCAGGAGAGCTCTGCTCCAGTGGGGCAAAACCAGTGTATGACTTGGCTTCATCCTGCACCTACTCCCAGCCTGCAGGACCAGCAGATGGTAGGAGCTATTTGCGGACTGGAGGATTTTCTTTCAAAAGTGTCTTCTGTCTACAAGCATCACACCCTGGCCACTGCTCTATAAATGTGCTCCAGCTGATTTTAAATCCTGACAGCAGCCACAGTGGGCACTGGAGTCAGGATGCAGCCATGGCAGTGATGAACTCCCCACCCCTGAAGGCAGGAGGAGTCCAGCAGCTCCCAGCCCTATCCAGGAAAGGAGCTTGGCACAGCCAGGACTCTTCCCCTGCCTGGCTATTTGTTCAGCAGAACTGCTGAACTGCAGAACTGCCCTGCCCCACAGCTCTGCCACGCTCAGACTGACTGTGTGTGGCACAAAGCAGGCTCTGTGGGAAGCACACAGCTTGCTGCACCTGTGTCACCCTGACTCTGACCAGTCCTGTGCCTCTGGATCCCCCTTCCAAGAGAGGGAAACTCAGCTGCTCCTCCGCTGCTGCTGGGAGCAGGTGGGAAGGCAGCTGAAAATGGGCTTTGGCCCCATAATTTCTGCACTTCCTGACATCTGCTTGGTCCTCAGCACATGGGGAGCCCTCCAGCTGCTGAACCCTTGGAAGTCTGGTCCTTGATCAGCATCCTTTGATTTCTACTAAGCACTGTCTGCTTTTCTGACACTTTGCAAGCAGCTTGCTGCCATCCCTTCTCCTGCCTGATGCTTTTGCCTCAGGAAGTCTCAGCACACTCTACAAACACAGTTCTCCATCCTTGTTGTGCAGATGAGGAAACAGGGGCACACATTTTACTTCTGCCTCCTTTTCACAAGCGTCCCAGTTTTGGGGAGCTGAATTTGAAACACTGAATGCAGTTACAGCCTAATTTTCACTAATTCTGAAATCCAGCAAAAGCACCTACAAATACTGAACATTTGGGGAAAACTCGACCTAAATCATTGACCCAAGGTCATGCAGCAGAGTTAAGAAGTGAATCCAGATGTCCTGATGATTAGCTCTGTCTACTGGCATTCAGTCAAGTCCTCCCTCCTAAAATAAGCTTCCTGAAGCATCTAAGACTATAGTCTTAGAACTCCCTTAAACACACAGCACTGGTAGGACCTGACTTTCCAATGAAGAAAGGGGGAAAAAGCCAGTTCATCAATTTTTTCTGAAGCGATCACTGAATGACCAATGAAAGGGCAGCTCAGAGTCAAACTTCTTCCTATAAATAAGGGAAGATTCTTCTCCCTTTTCAAACAACATGACAAAAAATGTTCTGCCTGGGTAATTCTAGACCTAAGTAATTAAATCTGCTCTCTGTTGCAATCTGCTTCCCATGTGTATCACCAACCTGGAATTTCTGGAATTCAATACATAAGGAAGCTATTCAATAAAAGGAAATACTATGACAAAAGGATTAGAGATAGGTCTGAACCAGACTGAAAGACTCCCTATACCAGAGAGGAATCCAGTTCCTTATCCAGAGCTCAACTTTTCCATGTGACCAGTATCTCAAACCAAACACTGCAAACACAATGGATCTCCCAGAGCCAGCCCACCTCTCACCTCTGCCTCAGAGGCAGCAGAAAAGAGGGAACAAGTTGAGGAGACCTGTGTGGTACTGCAGGAGAAGTGGAACAGCACTACCTGTCTGTACAGTTTAACTGCTCAGCAGGATAGAATAAAACAGAATATTTCAGTTGGAAGGGACCTCCAATGACCAGCTAGTCCATCTGCCAGGCCACTTCAGGCTGACTCAAAGTGTGGTATTATGGGCATTGTCCAAATTCCTCCTAAATGCTGCCAGCCTTGGGGAATTGACCACCTCTCTAGGAAGCCTGTTTCAGTTTTTGACCACCCTCTCCTTAAAGAAAGGTTTCCCAATGTCCAGTTTATGTAAAAGACCTGTGAGAAAATCATGAAGAGCTTTAGTAGTTAAAATTCAAAGTCTTCCCTGCAAAGCTCAGAGTTATATCTACTTATCCATTAAATGAATATCAAAGGATTCACTGCAGCTGAGCTAACTGACCTCATTTTACATCTTTGGCTTTAAGCATTCAAGTTCAAGCATAAGAAACTTCCTTACCCTTTTGGTGTGTTTAATTCTGGAACATCCCAGGTATAATCAGTCATATTTCATAACATATAACACATCAGTTATGGTTTGCACTTAAGTCAAAAGGCACTTAAACAAAGCCCTTAGATTTGAGAATTTGTCTTATCCTCATTTGGCTCCCAGAATTTCAGCTGCTTCCCTTAAATGATCTGCTCACATCTGCTCTCCAGCTGAGCCACGTTCATGCCCCACTGACCTGACCACTGCCATCTCTGTAATCTTGCAGCTGAGAATAACCAGCAATGCACTCAGCCCCCGTAAGCATCAAGAGCCTTTCGAGAAGCAGGAGGCAGGAAAGAGCCAGCCTTTATATAACAGGGAAAAGTAGGATTTCAGAGGAAAAATAAACATTGTTCAGCTAAGGTGAGCAATGGGAGCTGCACGCCTGAAGTGCCCCGGTCCCGTTCCCTGGGGCAATGCAGACTGGAGGCGTCAGCATCTTGCAGGATTATTCTCTGCAATGGCAGCTGGCAGATATTTTTCTAATAGAGAGCACAGCAGCGTGGTTCACACTCGTTTGATTCTATTTGCTGCTGCTCCTATTCAAACTCGGCTAATCCGATCAAGTCATTTCTTGGCCTGCGCCTTAAAGCTGAGTAAGTAAACACCTTTCATAAGGTCTGAGCCCACTTGTTTCAAGTGCATGATTAAGGGCTAGGCTTGAGCTCTGTTGTGAGAAAACCCACCTCATTACTGGCAGTTTCCAAAATCACTCACAGGTGTCTTGAAGTGGCACTTTTCCACCCAGTGTTTTACTCCTTGCATTGCAAATATAAAATACGGGCGCAAAGGAGCACAAACACCAAATATCCAGAAATCTGTGTTTCAGCTGCCCTGGAGAATGGCCCTTTGAGCTGAGAATGGCTCATAATGGCACCACTTAGGGACTGGGATGCAAAATATTTTCTGTGGCTACCAGACCTTCTCCACAGATGTCTCTTCTTGTTTACTATGAAGAAAACAGATGACAAATACAGCCAGCAAATGTATTTTGGACAAAGCTGTGCTCATATGTAGTATTTGCATTAAGTAACACTAGAAAACTGATGCAACAAAAAACACGTTGGCCCAACTGTAATTCCTTCTCTGGTACACCAAGGGTGAACTATTGCAGTTTATAAGTTTTTATCAAGAAGAATTGTTGCTGCTTGTGCTGGTATTGCTAATAACATAACTGATCTTGGTAAAAAAATAACTGGGGTATTTTCTCCTTTTTTTATAACACCCACACACACTTCTCTGTCTCTTCTCTGAGGCACTTTTAACTTCACATCCAATATTCTCTTTTGCACTATCTTGCCCGCATCACTTCTCAACTAGCTCCTCAAAAGATGGTTATTTGTTTTGAAAGCTTCAGGAATAAAGGAATATTTAAACAATTAACTGCAATCATATTCATCATCCTGCACGGTACCATGGAAATATAATGAGAAAGTAAAACTTTCCTTCAGGAGGAAGAAAAGATAACACAGAAGATCCACAGATCTCTCTCTCTCTCTCATTACTTTCTTATCTTTTTTAGACTGCAAATATGTCAGTCACTGGAACACTTTCATACTAGGTCATTGTTGTTACACATATTATGCACAAAGACCCAAGGCCTCATTCTGTCGTAGATAAGCTGCTCTCACACATCCTTTTTTCCCTCCCTTACAGTTTATTTGCATGGCTGGCTGGATAATCACCCATAATAACAAAATATGACTCAGCATGGCTGAATGTCCAAATCACTTTGGGGATTTTCTTGGAGGGTTTTGTTTTTTTTTTTAAACTATTGAAGATCAGAAAATATGTGTCCCTCCCAGGTAATGTTAATGTAAAAAAGACTTGATTAAACACAGAGATCAGGGAAAGGGAATGGATCAAACAGGCAGAGAGGCTGTGGATACCCATCCCTGGAAGTGTTCAAGGCCATGTTGGGTGTGGTCTGCTGGAAGGTGTTCTGCCCATGGCAGAGGGGTTGGAATTAGATGATCTTTAAGGTCCCTTCCAACCCAAACCTTTCAGTGGTTCTCTTGGGCTGTCTTCAAAGTGAGTCCCTGGTTATGATCAGCGCTGTCACAAAATGTAATCCAAAAGTACCTAAACTTACTCCTTCTCCACTGAAGTTAAAATGAATAAGAAATCAAGTACAGTGCCACAAAATGCTTCCCTTCAGCCTCAGAAGCTTGTTTACCATTGCTGTAGTAGCTGAACTGCTGAATGAAATATTTACAACTATTCATGCAATCAAACTCATTTTCCTTAGGAAATAACTGATTAGGTATCTCACATCTGTTCCTGACAAGGATTTAAGCCTCTGCTGATCCCTATCTAGACCAGACATGAATGTTAATGTTTTGGAAGCCATCCTCCTCGAGGGGAGGGTGATGACAGACTCTCTGGGTCTGGGTTTACTGCAGTGGGGAAGCTCTGCTGCATCTGCAGCTGAAGGGTGACACACTCAGCCCACAGTTTTCTCTAACCTTGTGACCCAGGGCTTGGGAAGCCTGGCAAGAGACAAGCCAGAGCAGAGCTCAATGCAGAATTATCTCGAGAATTATCTTCCTATCCCTGTCAGAAGTTTTTAATATCTCCCAGCTGCTTGCTTCCTTTATGCAGAGCAGCAATCCTGCTCCACCACACTGCAGCATTGCATGTCATCCTTTCACCAGTGCAATCCCATTGGGGCCCTTTGATGGAGGCTGCTGCAAGTGTTGCAAGGTTGTGAGGAAAATCAGGTGCTAATAAAGCTGATTGACATTGTACCCTCATAAAGCATGATGTTCATGTCAGGAAAGAAAAAATAATTCCAGATTTTTTCTCAAATAAAAGCTGTTTCATTGGTAAGGAGTCAATGCCAACATACTATTAGAGAGAGAAATGTCATGTTTACTTAATCTAATTCATCCAGCAATCCTCTTTTCCACAGGAAATTTATCAAAAGAACTCAGCAAAAAAAGTATGAAAAAAAAAGTATTTATCTCAATATGCTCCTTACTTCTGCAAGAGCAAGAGAGAAATCTCCATTCCTCTCAGGTCAACTGCAAAGCTCAGCCACATTCCAGTGCCAAAGATTCCAATGACAAAAGAGTTGGTCTCTGTTACTCCTTCTGGTAAGGGTCATAATAACTAAGTTCTGACAAGAGCAACTAGGTCAAAAGAAAACTTTTGGCAACATTTGTCAAGTTTCACCTCAAGGTCAAGGGACTAAAAAAAAAAGTGAAATAAATGAACATTTGCCTGCAAATGACCTTGTAACACTGTAATTCAAACAGAAATGAAGTCTATGCAAGTGTCTGAAGAGTAATCTCTGAAACAGTCAGAAATGCTGCATGAAAGTAGATTTCAAACACAATCCAAAGAAGATTAAACTGGCAATTCCTCTCTCTTAGGACTTCTATACATCATAAATAGGCATCATGCCTTCTATGTAAGGCAGCTCATTATCTGATTTATTCACCAATATCTCTTCTTATTCAAACAATTCAAACCAGACCATATTAGAAAATCCCAGAAAAATTTCCTCAGCAGTGCAACTTTCAAAATAAGTTGATGCATTATAACATTTCATTTACTGTACGACTAAATTCATGTTTGTTAATATAATACACTATCTCTATGGACAATTTTAAAGAAAGATGCTATCCCAGCTGGATCATTTATTAATATTCACATGCTTTCCTTCAAAAAAAAATCAAAACACAGTTGCTGTTCTTGTTGGTGTTAGTCTTTTTTTCATCCCCCAAGTGAAAACAGAAATTCTGCTCTAGACACAACAGCATACTACCAACAAACTCATCATTCTAACCCTTCAGACTCCATTTGAACACTCCTTGCCCTTTTATCTATGAAAATATCCAATATAAGGAATTCGGCTCAAATATGTGCCCTGGATAAAACAAAGTTCTGACTCAGCCTCATTTCAGCTTTACAAATGGCTTAGTAGCGATTTTAGTCCATTTTTTTTTGCAGTTGTTCCTCCCCCATTTTAGGCACTGGATCTTTGCCCTTTCCAGACAATATACCAGGACTATTGCAGAATCATATACACTTTCCTTCTAACAACCTTCTTCTGGGAGCCTCCCCTTCCATACTCCAAATTATTTCCAGAAAGTCAAAAAACAGAACTGCAGACAGTTTCCCCATGTAAAATAATTTTTAGCAAGTGCCACAACATGACACAAAAGAACCTCATGAGGGCACGGTGATGAGCAAGCAGAAAAAAGGGCTAGTTTATTTACAAAACTCAATTTTATACATTTCCAAAGGTGCCTGTGGGTCGGAGGATGAAATCCCACCTCCCAAACCACGCTGGTCAAGAAACTGTGAACCAGCTTTCTCCGCCTACCTAAAAACATGTAAACAACGAAGGACTGTTAGGAAAACAGAGCTGTTGTTTATAGTAAAAGTGTGGGGAAGTAAAAATTCTGACCCCAATATGAAAGACAATTCAGAAGGCCTAGAAAAATCCTCAAATCCTGGGTGACAAGCAAGGCTGACTCGTACAAACTTCCCCAGATGATGGACTCCAGCTCCAGCCCCTGTGAGACACAGACACCGGGAGGTGTTGCTGCCGAAAGGCTGAGCCCCACGGGATGAAGATGGCTCAGGCTGCTGCAGAATGAGCAATGGGAAGTGCCTGCCCCAGTTTGTCAGGCCTGGCACTCGAGGGCCAGCACAAGCTCCCTGTGCAATCGCACGGCCCCACATCCCTGCTGCCCTGCGGGAGCTCAACCCCAGAGTCTGTGAGGGAAGGAAAACGCAGGAACTCACTTTTCCCCTGTTGACGCATTGCCTCCACTAATGAGAAGGCTCAGCCCTGGGCATAAGCAAAATTAAACAGAAAATGTAGGTGTTAAGGTTAGCACAAAGAGTTTGTTTTGTTAATACTTCCTGCTGTGCCCTTTCCATGGAATGCCTGCCCCAAAAGGAAGCCATTACAATTATTCCAGAGAAAAGGCAAACTATTAATTCTCATCTTTAATATATACATCAGTAGCAGAGTCAACCCAAGTCTCACCTCTTTGCCTCACGTGACTCATTTAACACACACACACACACACATTAATACATCACTTAATAAAATTTGATTGGAAGCAGTTTGATCAGAGTGAGTGTTTTTAAGTTAGTGTAAATTGAGCCAGTGTACATTGCACTCAGAGACAGGACAAACAGGTTTATGGTCAAACTTCCTCAGCAGGGGGTGTAACCCTCCCCAGCTATTAGAGCCTCCCTAATTGCTGCCTTTGCTGTGACAAGCCGACAGTGGACCAAACACGCAGCATCCTCCTCCATACATAAACATCTATTTGCCGTTTGTGCAGCAGAGCTTTGAACAGCCTAAAACCAAGGAATGACTCCCAGGCACATCCATTTTTCTCTTCAGCTGATACTTCGGGAGAGGTCCCCACAAAGAAGCTGGTGGAAGTTCAACCTTTGTCTTCATCAGGGCCAGGAGTTTATCTCATCCCCTTCAGATAAAGCCTCTGCATTGGCTTGCAAATCTTCCTGCAATGCTGTCATGTCTTAGCAAAATACCTACCAGCAATGGGATCTCTTATCAGCTCATCTATTGCTCATTAATTATCCAAAAAATGGTTTACTTAGTATGTTGTTTATGATCAAAACTTTATTGTCCAGAAGCAACGCACTGCACTGTGCATTAAACCAAGATCAAAGTAGGCATGAGCCCAGAAGAGAGCCAACAAACCTTATTAATTTCTTTTGAGCATGTGTGTATGTGTGTGTTTGTGGGCTGAACAGATGAAGCAAGAGAGGAGATTAGCATTTTTATGGATATGATTCCTGCCATTGCTACATACTTGAAAATCTTGCTTAGGCTTGGGCAGTTTGTAAACAAGAATAAACACACCTACAAATATCTCTGCATTTATCTGTTAGTCAATCAGTTAATCAATCTGCCTACAACTGACACTCAACAAAGCACCTCACCTTTACTTATAGGTGAGGGGGGACAGCTCGATGATCCTTCAGAATATTCCATAACCATGGGGAGACAGAGCAGGTCTCTGCTGCTGCTGGATAAAGAGGGGTGCAGCCTCTGCCCAGAGCCAGGGCACAGAGAACAGTGCAGGCACCACACAGCAGCCAGCCAAAGCCTGGAAACTCGGTGTAAAACTCCGAAAACGCATTTCTATTTCACACAACAGGCCCTTGCAGAGCAGCCCTGAAGACCCGAGGTGCCAGGAGCTGATGGAAGGTGATGTGCAGGGTGGCAGAGCTCTCCGTGCCATGGCAGAGTGGCGCAGGGAAGACCAAATCCTTTGCTGTCCCTGCCTGCTTGGGATGCCAGCTGACAGGGATCCAGCAGGAGGGTGGTATACTCATCCCAGCCTGCCAGCTCTGAACAGATCAGAGCAGTAAATGTGCTGAAGGCAGTTGTTAGCCAGGGTCACCTCCTTGATCACACCCACAACATGTGCGTGGCCAGAAATCGCCTGAAATTTCCACCACCTGCAGCAGGAGCCCAATTCCAGCTGCACAGGTGTGTGTGTGCACCAGCCCTCCAAAGTCAGGGCTCCAAGGTCCTGCCCTGCCTCCCTCCCTCCCTCTCTCCCGAAGGAAGATGTTTTGCAGCGCTCTCTGGCAATGTTTAGCGAGCAGCTCGGTTACCATAGCGTTACGTGCTAAAGGAATGTCGACAAATTAATCAATTGTACGACTGTGTTTGCCTAAGAATACAAGTCACTCAGATGATTCAATGCATTTCAACAGCTCCATGGAGTTTGGTTAACACACTTCCTCTTCTACCATCTCAGTGTTACCCTCATTGGCGCTGACGTTTTTCAATATTTCAATTTCCCTTTACAGGCAGATTGGCAGCGATCTCTGCTGCAGGCTAAGTTGAGCTGTTTTCCTTCTTCCTTGCCTGCTTCATCTCTGTCTTGTTTTATCTACTTCCTTCTCTCTTTCTTGTAATAAGATGGACATCATACATTCAACTTTATACTAACCACACTGTGTTTTTAAAGTTACTAATTCATCACTAATGGTCAGCAGTCGCTTCTTTCTTCCAGATTCTATCCTGCATGATTTAGAGAATTTTGCTCTGATTAGCACCAGAGCAGAGATGATACTAAGTCCAGGTTTCCAACTTATTTTAGGAATATCAGGTTAAAAGAGAACACCAACCCAGCTCTCCAGCCTTGGAAAACAACAGCATCTCTTCAACCTGCCAAGCAGCACCAGAAGCCTGAGAACACATCCTCATGTCACACAATAAACTTATGACACACATAAGAAACATGTAAGATTAAACTGTTCTGTGACACAGCAAAGGGCAGGTGAAGATCACTGCAAGTCCATGGAGCCACACATTTACGCCATCAACAGATCCCAGAAAATACACCATGAAATAGAATACGATTACTGGCAACACAGTCTGAAGGAAAAATGTCTCTGGTCCAAAATCTGATGAACAGGTTGAGCCAGGGAGCATGCCAAAAAAATCTGCAGGCAATTGTGCCTGTCTAATGCTACAAGGAGTCTGCACTGTACATTTTCAATGTCTAGTGCTTGAGATGAACTCAGATGTGGGAGAAAAAAGATTCAGACCCACAGCAACAGAGAAAATTATTTCTTGCCTCATCTCCCAAGAAAAGAGCAGAAGACTAGATACCTGGGGTTAATAGTGTAAACAAACAAGATCCATTCTCCTTTCCAGCATACATTAAAAATATGACTGCACTGCAGACCAAAGAGCTAACTCTGCAAATGTAATTTCCTATCTCCGGGAACTCTCTAATTTAATTGTATAATCTCTTTCATAAGATTATCAAGATCTATCTCAAAACTACCCTAATTGAAAGACTCTTATGCAACTTCAATCCTTGGGTAGCTACAAGCTTTCTTCTAATTCCCCACCCAAATTTATTCATGACCAATTTGGAAAATTTGACCTAGTACAGATGCTATCTTTTAGCTTATTTTTTTTCTTGCCATATAGTGCCAACTGTGAGTAAAATACCCCATTGTAGACTGTCCCTTTATTGGTTCACCTGGCCAGAGCTAAACAAAAGATGCTCTTTAACCTCACTCTGTACAACAGATGATCTGTTTGTGTAACCATATCTCAAGCCCTCCTACCACTGTAATTTAATGTTTTCTTGACAGGGGTGTCCAGAACTATGCAAAATGTCAGTAAGCCACTCCAAAAGCAAGGTGGGGTTCTGGTGTTGACAGCCTGTATGATGATTTGTACAATGATGATATCACATTTCCCTGAACTTCTCAGATTATTTTCCTTTGGTATCCAAGGATGTCAGTGGTCCCTTTCTCAGCTGTATCTCAGTCCCAGGTATCTCCTGAGCAGCCACTTCTCTCCCTTCTGTCATGGACAAGTGATGAGCTCCTGTTTCACACTGGAAATTCTAGTTAGTGGTCTCCATGCTTACAACTTTACCTGACTTTGCACTCAGCACTACTAAATGCCATTTTGTGTCTATCACTCCCAGTCAACAAAGTCATCTAAATTCCTTTTGTGTGATAACCTGATCCTCCTCTCTACTGACAAAACCTCCCAAGTTTTTGTCACCCCACACAGGTCCTGGGCACACACCCAGACCCTGCACACACTCAGAGCGGATCCATCCAACAGGTCCAAGGGTCCCAAGGATCTCTGCTCCCAAGGGTGCAACACCACCAATCTCCCTCCATCCTGATGACTTTCTCTGAATTCCTCTTTCCACTCAGACAACTCTATTTTGAATGCAATGGTTGTATCTTTTCTTTTCTGCCTTTCAGTTCTTGCCTTGAGGCACCATCTTCATTTTAAGCCACAACATCCCGTGGGGCACGGTATCAAATCCTCGGCTTTAGATAAGTGACATTCCTACCCTACCCCACCTAAATAATCTGTTATACAAAAAAAGATCTTAGATTAGTCCAGCACAATCCATCTTTGATAAAATCTTGTTGTAATTTAGCCTCCTTCCTCATTATTTCCATGTCTAATTATTCTTTCCTACAAAATACGTCATGAGGCCCTGGGCACTGTTGCGTTCAAACCAGCTGGCCCAACACTTCCTGCATTACTTTTTTATTTTCTGACTCTCTAGGGCCACAAATGCTTGCCCTCTTCTGCATCTGAAGAGCCATGGGAGAGCCTTGCTGCAAGCCATGCAAGCCTTGTGCCACTGCTTTCAGTATTCCAGGTCTGGGATTATTGGCACCTCTTCATTTGTCTCACCATGATATTTAAGTTTTGCCTGTTTTCTCTGGGGTTTTTTTTGAAACCCTTGCTATGAATAGCTTTCACTTGCCTGCAGATTTGTCAGTAATTACACTCTGTTCCAGATTCTACAGAAGGTTCTGCTTTCATGAGAAAGTTGTGTCATTATTTAGAGACATCAGTTCCCCTTCCAGTTTAGGCATGTCTAATTTCAGTTCTGTGCAAATTGACTAAGTGCAGGTTTTGGTTGAACCCAAATAAGCTCATTTGAACCAAAATAAGAATGTCCTTATATAAGGTCACATCAGGTTAATCAAATCACTTTAAAAACAGACTTAAACTAAATTGGTGTAATTTCCCCATGTAGACAAGGCCAAAGACAATAAAGGAATATGAAGTAGGTCAAAGTCTCTCATTAATTGCACAGACCTTTGTGGTTTGACTGAATCTGGTGATTCTGAGGCTGGGCAGATGTGCAGCCAGCAAGTCCAGCTGTGCACAGAGCTCTTGCCGGGGCCTGCCACCACCTCAGCCTCCCTTCAATCTGGGATGAGACTGGAGTAACAACAAATAGGGTCTTGCAGGACTTTTCTACGGGGACATTGCTCCTCCAGCTAATGGGCCACAAAGTGTACAGGCCATGTACTTTTGGCCACACCAAAGCAGCAATGCCTGCCTGACTTCCCTGACAGAGATTTGTAGCTGAAGGGATAGAGAGGTCTATCACTTCAGTGATTCCAGAAAACGCTGGTTCATGCTATTTTGGTTTTTGTAAGTTTCACTGTTCTGTTTAAAGCCATATTATTTCACTAGGAGCTGTAACTGTTGCAGTACAAGCCCAAATTCAGCTGTTCTGATGCAGGCACACAGCTTATTTCTCCAGACTTGAGGGAATGATCAATGTTAGCATTAAAACCTTTGTACCATTACATGTGAATCTTGAGAGGTTGAGTAATTTAGGAGAAAACAAAGCAACTTCTGTGCATAGACAAGTCCTGGCTCCAAACTGTAAAGACATCCTACCAATATTTTGATACTGCTAATGAGCAGAAGTTGGATCTGACATCAGTATCTCTGCAATGTAATGCTACTTCCTCCATCATGAGACTTTAATTATGAGCTACTCATTTGCTAATTTTAATCTTTAACTCTGAGCTATTTTTGTGTACTTGATGTATGTCTTAAACCAGAAAAAATAATTTAATACAGATATAGTCCCAGCGGCTAAACCCCAGGAACCATCATATATCTTACTGAAGTTTGCAGTTTATAAAAACATTTCAAACAAATTTTACTTTTTCCTCTAAATAAACTAGCTGTTATCCACAGCTTGGAACAATCAGGATAACTGAGCAGCAAGCAACCACTCCTAAAGCCATTTTCATTTTTCCTATTACCTCTTCCATATAAATTCTAAAGATTCGGTAGCACGCACGTTTAGCCCACGAGATACAAATGCCTCCCTTCCACACAAATGTAAACT
This sequence comes from Hylia prasina, assembly GCA_013397195.1. Lineage (NCBI taxonomy): Eukaryota > Metazoa > Chordata > Aves > Passeriformes > Sylviidae > Hylia > Hylia prasina. The sequence continues at coordinate 254,097 of VYXD01012323.1, read as the reverse complement.
TTTGGCTTTCTCTGGAGCTTCCTGTCCTCATTAGTGCCTGCTGCATTTGTCAGGGCTCCGTCAAGTGCTGTTGTTTGGTCCTCCCTGCTGCAGCACTGACACACTGGCTTACTCTGATTAGCACATTAGAGGAGAATGATCTACTTTTTTTTTTTTTTTTTTAAACACAGTTTCTTAAAAATCCCCAAATCCCAACGTATTTTTCTGACTGATTAACAGTGGTGAGGGGTTGCAGCCTAGGAAGTTTACAAAAATTCTGCAAATTCCCAACCAAAACACCACAGTGTCACACGTTCAGTACCGGGGCTTTGCACTGAGTGCTCCTGCAAGTGTCTGCTGCCTCAAACAACATCCCTTAGATCTGTGAGGGCTGTAAAGCCTACACATCAAACCCATGAAGAGCTAGCTGTCTCTTTAAGCCAAATTCACATTTCCAGAGCTAGGGATTAGCCAGCAGTGATCCAGCAAAATAAGGACGGGGGAGCACCGGCACTCTGCTCAAAAATGAAGGAAGTGACTCCTAAGAACATCTCATCCCTCTAGTGAAATCAGCACCACAGCTTTCACTGCACACAGCAAAATAAACCTCAGCTAATAAATAACCCTGCCTTCCCCAGGCAGGTAAAGGCACGGGGCATTTTAACAGCTTCGATTTCAGGGACATTTTTTCCGGGGCCACTCCCTTGCTGAAGGAGACAACTTCATTCAGGGGTCAGGAGTAGCTGGCACTTGGGTGCCAGTTCTGTCCCCAAAAAGGGACTGACGTGCTGGACTTCTCCAAACTCCACCGAGCAGGGACCTGCTCTGCGGTGGCTCGGGAGCCTGGTGCCTTCGGGGGCTGTGGCACTTCACAAAGGACTGCAGCTGTCCAAACCGCGTGTGACACCTCACTGATGAATCACACAGGGCTCAGCTCCGACCTGTGCTTCCAGTGCCAGCTACCCGGAGCAATCACTTCACAATTTCTGCCACTAAGGACCAAGGCGTGCGGTTATCATTCACAAATCCATGCCTGAAACACGCGAGGGACTTCCAAAGCATTGTTAATTCCCCACTCAAAATGTAAACATCCTGTAAAATCAAATAACACAACAACACTGGTAGGAAGAATGACTTTTCAACCTGGATTTTAGATGCTACCTTTAGGCGCAAGACTAATTTCGGAGGTTTTTCTCTACATTGTTTTCAGCCAGACACATTCCTTGAACGAGGAACTTCAAGACAGACCGAGAAGCCTGCGATCAGACCCATTAAAAAAAAAA
>VYXD01012323.1:195256-252249 GCA_013397195.1 Hylia prasina | reverse complement strand
GCCCCTCTCAGTGCCATGCCCAGCCAGCCCCGGCGCGGCGCCCCCCCGGGTTAACCCACAGGGGTCACCGCTGGCCGCGGGGTCCCGCTGCCCGGCGGTGACATGGCACGAACGCGGCCAGGGCGGGGGGTCGGCGCACGGGGGGCTGCGGTCGGAGCCGCGGCGGGACTTGTGAAACTCGGCTGCGGCGGCGGCCGGTTGTGTAACGCGGCGGGCTGGGCCCGGCCCCCCGGCNTCCTGCCGGGACCGGCCCGTCCCCTCTCCGCCGCGGAGCGAGGCCCGGCCCCGGCTGCCCCGACGGACCCCGCAGCCGTTCTGCGCTCCCCGCCGGGCGCGCGGCACCGGTTCCATAGGCGGCACGAGCTGTGCCCTGACGGGATTAGTCATCCCGTACCGTGAGTCACCCATTCAACATTTGCCGCTTCCTTCCTGATAGGTTTTTTGGTTGTTTGTTTGTTGTTTTTTTAAAATTCCCTTTCTCCGCTGTAACTATTTACCCTCCTCTCCAAGGAGGGCGGGCAGCTCCTTTCCCCTGCCCGCGATGACAGCCGTGCCAGCCGCAGCGGGTCCCGCCGGTGCTGCCCCGGTGCCGCGGGACAGTCGGGCGGGGGCCGCTGCTCGGTCGTGCCGTGTGTTCCTGCCCATGGCCAGAGTTTGGTTTATGCGCCTCTTGTATCTGGAGTGCCCCAAATCTGGGGCATTAAGACTGTCCTGAAGTCTCTTCCTCTCTCGCGCTGCCGGCTGGGGACCAGCGCTGCGGTGGGAAGCCGCAGTTGGGACGGCTTGGGAGAACATCGCTGGATCCCTGACTCCGGCCCCGGGCTGCTCCAAGCAGCTTCCAAAACTGAGCGCACTCCCTTATCAACAAGTTAATTTTCGGAGGTGCTTTTTCCCCCTCTCCACTTCAGCTCCTCTTGGAAAGTTGCTCCTTAACCTCTGCAACGCTGGGAGAGCTCCCTCTGGGAGCACGTTACTGCCTAGTAGCCCTTTCCCACAGCTGGCATCCTCACCGCTGGCTTTCTTTGCTCAGCCAAAATTCCTGTTCCTCTCCCAGCCCTCGTTCTGCCGGAGGAAAGGGGCAGGCAGCCTGCACGGCCCCATCCCCACACGTGCCAGTGCCCCAAAGCACAGCACGGGGGCCGAAAAGCAGAACCACAAATGGGACAGTGGACAAAAGACTTTGCTATGAGGTTTTTAACATGAACCTGATGCCAGTGAGGAAAGGGAAGTGATGCTATCACAGCGATAACCCTGAGGAATATCAGCTGTTATTGCTGAGGACAAGTAAAAGGGCACCTTTGCACGCAGTTTATATTTCTTATTTACTCTCCTATCGGAGGCAAAGAGAATAGCTTGGTTGTGCTGCCTGCCACAAGTGGCAAATCTCTTTTTCTCACTTGGAGTGGGTTTTTGAGGCACGCGGCCTCATCATGCGGAACACAGCAACCCTTCCCTCCTTCATGTGGTAAAAACCCTTCCTGCTCACTTTCAGGCGAGACACCACCAGGCATCAAATGCAGCGTTTCTCCCCACTTCTGCTTGGGTTAAGGGGTGTCTGTGCAGCCTGCAGTGCAGCCCTGTCACAGCAGTGACCGTCACCGGTGACAATGGGATGTCACTGCCTCCCTACACGGGCAGGCAGACACACATTTGGGGAAGGAGGTGAGGCATGATGAGAACCCCTGTGACTGAGGCACTTTAAGCACCCACAGACGGATGGGTGGGAAGCACAGGCAGGCAGGATGTGGCCCCGAAGAGGCTGTGGTAGGTTTCCCCTCAAGGTACAAGTGCCACAGCCCTGAGCCGTGCTAGCAGCTGGCACTGCTGGGACACTTCCATGGCCACCCCCCATCCCACAGGCCTGACAGGCACGGGAAACAGCATCAACACTGCCTTCCAATAAAGCAAACTGTTCAGAAATACCACTTTACCTCATTAAAAACCATTCTTTGCTGAGCAGAAACCATGGTTTATTTGAAGTGTTCCAATCAGCTCCCCTGCAGCCCCTGGCAGGTAGAGCTAAGCAGGCTGGGCAAATGCAGGGGCCCCTCCTCCTGCAGCACTGGTGAAGGAGTTTTTGTATCAATTACGTTAATCATCTCATTTAGAATAACACACTTTCTGCCAAGATCTTTCCGAAAGTTAAGAAGGAACAGGGAAACAGACATTTCTGCCACTGCAAAATTCACACATTGCTCAGCAAGTTGTGGCGTTGGGCAGCTTTGGCTGTGCTCAGCGATGGTTGGCAGAGCCTCAGATTTGTTTATAATGTTAGTTTTTGACATTGCAAAGACATGCCAGCAGCAATAAAACCAAGAGAGAGAGCTGGTTTTGGACAGAAAATAGGAACATCAAAGAAAAATAAAATTATTGTTGTTATTCTTATATGTATTCTTGTGTACATTTTTATATATGTTCTCGTGTGTGAATAGAGTATATATTATACATATAAAATCTCTGTATATCTATAAATACGAACATACATGTATGTACATATTATATATATGTATATAAAACCCAGCCTGCCCCTGCTACACTCGCCCCGTGGACTGGGAGATCCTGCAGCCTGACAGGCACCACTAAGGAGCAACATCATTAAATAAACAACTAGAAGGATACCTTGAGATCTATTTGGGAAGGTCACACTCCCATTCGCCATCTATCATCCCGAGCAAAGGGTTGTCCAAACCAGCTTTTAAATGACACGCTGCCAAAAAATTCCTCCCCAGGAAACGCTCGCGCTGCTCGGTGCTAAGCCAACAACCAGCCCCGGCTCAGGATCGGGTGCCTCAGCCCTGCGCCCCTCCAGAGCGTGCCCAGAAATTCAGCATCAGACTGATGCTTTCCCCTTTTCGCACGGCAGTCACCCTGAGGCTTGGGACGGCGCGAAGGGAAAGGAAAGAGAGGGACAGAGGCGACAAAGAGGAAGGAGCAGCCTTGCCTTGGTCCGGAGCGGCTGTTTGCGCGCAGCGGCGGCTCCGCGGCGCGGCGAGGAGCGCGGAGCTGGGGCAGAGCCCACCCGGCGCTCGCCATGGGAAGGTGCGGGCGGGAGACCCGTCCCCGGCTCTGCCCAAGGCAGGGACACGGCGTTAATTGTGTCACTGCCGTTGCACAACTCTGTTGCCTTGACACTGTGTCATGTAAAGATTTTAAACTGCCTCTTTATTAGTCATCCTCTATTCATTTTAATTGCGCCTGATAAGCAGGGCCGTTTCACCTTTGTGTTTTCTGTACGCGCTTATCGTGCGTATTTATGTCGCCCAAGAGACTTTCAATCTCTTCCTGTAGCGTTGGTAGGTGCAGAGGAATGAGGAGGCGTTGCCATCGCAGCCTGCTGGCTGCTCACCTGTTTGCTGGCTACCTTTTCAGAGCCCTGTGAAACCCGGTGTGGCTGTCTCCTTGATCCTGGCACCGTTTATGCCCTGACAGAGCCTTAGATTAGTTAATGCATGGGAACCTGTAAGAAGGGATAGGCTGATTGAAACGTACACCTAATTTTTTTGTGTGTGTGCTGCAGGTGTGTGCTTAACACCACGGGACTCGCTTTGATCTTCTCCCAGGACAGAATTTTCTATGGATTAAATTCTTGCCTCTGAATTAGGGTATTGGTTATTTAACAAAATCAGAGCTGGGAGATGAATAACTGATTATTGGATTTAATGCAAAGAATACAGTGAAAGTTTATGGAATGTTTTAGTCTCACTTACTTGCAACATAAAAATGTACTGCCTGAGAGTTTACCCGTGTGAACTCTGTCCCTGAAATTCCTTATCTAGCCTTATCTTTGTGAAGCCTGAAAGTTCTTGGAAATAGTGCACTTTCCCTTCTGTGGTGTCATGACCCTCTCCTCATGCCAAACAGCCCTGGGTTTGTGGTGGGAGAAGGAAGAGCCCTCTGGCCAGGGAAAAAGCTGCTTCCCCAGCACCTGGAGCACTGCTGGCACGGCAGGGACTGTGTGCTTAGAGCTCACTGGGAAGTTGTCAGAGTCCTTCCCCATCTGGAGATGGATCTGTTCTCTGGGTTTATTTAGTTTCACTTTGATTTTCCCTGTTTAAAAAGGCTCAGAGCTAGAACTCAGGTTTGAGCCAGAACAGTGTGAGGAGATGGGTAAAACCCCATTCTCAATTAAGGTCAGAAAAAGGAAAGGAAATGCCATTAAAGGCAGAACAAAAACCACATTTACTCCAGTGTGAACATGATTTCCCCCCTAGCATAAATCTTGCATTCCTGTGGGCTGAAATGAGCTACTCACTGTCCTACCCAGCATCTTCGAGGGCCACTTGGAATATTTATGCAGCTGCTTAAAAGGATTATGAACATACATGAATGAGTTAATCACCATTTAGGACAAAATTCTACCTAAGCTTTTGAGAACCAAATGGAATATTTTCATTTCCATCATCCAGGACCTTAGTTTGTAGAAAATGGTTTAAGATGGTTCTTATAGAGGCAACAGTAGTACCCAAATTTTGTGTGCATTTAAGGCCCTGTATTGCCTTGTGCTGGAGTAATACCTTGGCCAGATAAATGAATGTATGTATTTGAAAAGCTGAGAAGTCCCCAAGTCATATTTTTGGCCCAGAAAAAGATTAAATAATACTTTTCATGTGGCTGATCGTGCTTCCAAAAATAATTATTATTTTTGTAAAGGAAAAAAGTGTTCTCTCTTAACTGCAGTAAAATATTCTCTGGTAAGTATTCTTGTGATCTGTTATTCTGCCTAACTCAAAGGAGTGAGGGGGGAACTTGCACAAACAAGAGCATGGCTGCCTTCTCCTGCCCTTATCCTTACAGGAGAGCATACAAGCTAAAGCTAAAGCTCTTTGACCACATTTTAGCTTGATCCCACAGGATAATGTACCTATGAATTAATTTTCTTTGATGCTCGGTTCCTATCTTCTGGAGACTGTGCCCAAGACAAATTCAGAGTGCTGCATTTAAATATGGGTTAAGTCACCTCTGATAAGTATAATCAGCCACCAAGGAGCCTCTTGAACAGGGACATAAAATAGAAACTTAATAATAATTATGTTAAAGGCACAAATCCCCCCGAATTCAGCAGGCAGAGGACAAATGAGCAGAGGGAGCACCAGACAGCAGCAGCTGCAGTACTGCCCTTGGATGAAGCACAGAGGAAGAACAGACAAGTCAGTGCAGAATTACTGTCCATCATCTGCAAGTGCATCCTTCCGAAGAAATCACCGTGGTTACTGCTTAGCACATTGAATCCACATTGATAAATCTGGATATTTCCTAGTAATAGTTATGCTGAGCTTTATTCATACGAGGGGGTAACACTTTAAAGCTTCTCTCTGGTACTTGTCCACTCTTAGCAGCTTGATCCCATACACAGCAGCTGGGAATTGTCCAGGTCAGCTATTCCTTGCACTGGAGGTTTCCACTTTCCCTCTTGGGCCTTTACTTAGGGCACGTGCAAAGGTAATATTACCATCCTACAGTTTCCAACATACCGGATTAGAGCAGCAACTGCTGACCCCAAGACAAAACCCACTGGGCTTCTGGCCAAACATGCCAGATGGAAAGTTGCCCTTGTCACCTGGACTTCCTGCTACACCCCAGGGTCTGCCCAGACCCCCAGGATGTACGTGTGGGTGACACAGGACACACCTGTTGGGATGGCTGTGCTGGTGCAGGAGCTGCCTCCGTCCGTGCCTCCCCATCTTCCTCACAGCGACTGTCATTCTCCTGCTCTGTTCTGCCTGCACTGGGCTGTGGCCAGAGGGCTCCCAGCTATATCCTAATCTCCTCCCAAACCTGGGTAACTGGGTCACAAAGTGCCATTAGGGTGGCTGTGAGGTGCAGGCAGTTCCAGAGGGGGAAGGTTTTCCCACCTGTGCTGGTGGGAAAACCTTCCCCCTGCAGGACCACCTGCAGTGGGGTGCTGAGAGAAACTACTGCTGATCTCACTTTGTAAGGAAAGCAAACCCTTCCTTTTCATGCCCAACTGACCTGTGTGGCCCCTTCCCAGCTCTGTACAAGAAGACATTAAAATCAAGACTGTTTGAGATGGAAAAGGATGCAGCAGGAAGCAGACAGGGCACTTGTGTGGGGTTGGCACTTCTACCACACCCTGAGTGGCAAACGCTGCAAAAACAATACAAATCTATCTGTGTATGGACCTGATACCGTGCAAACTCACCTCAAACAACCACTAAAGGCCAGGCAGAGTTTGACAGTCAGATTATAAATGTCAAGCAGTGGCTTTTTAGGCATAAGCTGTGCCTGTGGCTCTTTAGAACTAAGCAGCCTGATGGTCTCGGGGGACCACTGACAACACAACCCAGACACTGGAAAGGACAGAAGCCTGAAGCACAAGCCCCAGGGCAGAGCTCTCCAAACACCTCCCTTAATAGTCTTTTAGGATACACAGAAAAGAAAATGTGTGTCCTTCATCCCAAGTGCACCAAAGTCAGCAGGGTTCTTGTGTAATTATCATTGTTTTCCTTCTGCCTTTCTATAAAAACACTGAAACTTTCTAAATAATTTCCTGAATGCATAAAACAGGTGGACTGATATTCAACAGGGATTTTGCCCAGAGAACAGGATGGACTGAAAGCTTCACGTGCTGCTGAGGCTGTGTCACTCTGCTCATCCCTAAACAAAACCAAATTAAATTGCAAGTCTATGAGATTTTATCACTGTTTTACCACAAAATGATACTGAAATGTGCAAAAAAAAAATTATTCAGAGCTGCGTGGGATGTTACTGCACGCTCTACTCACAGAAAAGCACATGGTTTTTCTGGGCACAGGGGAGGTGCTGAACACCATCAGTGAATTGATTATGGTACTTGAAACGAGTATTACATGACAGATTTTGCCTACAAGCAGTGCTGCAAAAAGTCATCCCTAATAAGAGGAAATGAACCTTGACTAACCTGGGGAAATCAGGTTCATTATGCAGCTATAAGTGATGGCATTTTTGTGTATCTATAGAAAATGAGCGTATGGGACAGTTGGAATTCCCTTATCTAAATGGGAATATCAAGATCAGTTTTGGTCAGGGCTTGTGAATGAGGGACTGGGGTTGGAGAGCTATCTAGTGAGCACGTTCTCATGAAACTCAGGAAGGGTTTTGCAGAAGTAAGACCCGTGAAAAACAGATTTTTTGGTCTTTGGACTTGGCTCTTTACTTGGCCCAGATCTGGTGGTGATCAGTTATGTACTGCCACACTTCCCATCCTGACCCCAAACCTCCACTGCACCCCTGACTGTCTTAGAAACAGTTTCTGGTTCTCTCCTCATCAAGAAAGCCCCTCTCACTTCTTATTCCCAGGAGAGCATCCATCCTGTCTGGCAAGCCAAGCAGCACCTTCCCAGCACATTTGCAGGCAGCCAGATGAGCCTGATTAGGTTTGTGGTGTGGATCTAATTTTTTAAAAAAATTTTTTGGTCTTTTTTTGTTGTTTGTTAGGGGTTTTTGGGGAGTTTTTTTTCCTTCTTGATTTTAGCACAGTATACAAACAATATAGTTCTGCAGAACAGAGCACTGGAAACCACTTTTAGGAAAATGCTAGCTCACAACAAACTTCATTTCAACAAAGCAGAAGGCTGTCCTTCTTTGGACCATCAAACTAGACGTCACTATTTCTGTCATAGTGACATCTAGTTTCTCTGAGTTTTCAACCTTCCCTTGTCCATTTAATACCCATGCCTGCCCTTAACCCTGGTGGTGGTGCTAGTTTGCAGAATAAGTCTGCAAAAACATGAGCAAAGGACTCCAAATTTATTTTTTTTTAATGAACATATTGTTTCTTGTGGAGCTTCAGTCACTTCAGTGGCAGCACTTTGGGTGACCTGCATTAGACAGCACTTGCACAGAGCACTACAAAAGCAGCACCCCCTGAGGGTTTGCTGCCCTGTCGTCGTCTCCTCCAGTGAATTCAGACACCATGCAGCACCACACACCCAGCACAGACAGTGTCACTGGCACAGCAGCTGGGGGGTGAATCATAATGAAACCATGAAGAGGAAACCTGTCACAAGCAGAAGGAAACACTTGCTTTTCAGTGGAGTGTTTAATCTCCACACCAGGGCTGAAGTTAAGGATGTTGGTGAGAGAATTAATTTGTGCCCTGGTCACTAAATGTAGCTTTTTATGCAGTTATTTAGTGCATAAAAAGTTGATGGTTCTGTTGCCATGGGAAATATGAATACTTGCCATGACAACTGCAGCAGAATGTGGCACATAATCCACTTCACACAGAGCATCTTCCAAAGCAACTGCTCCCATTCATACATCCTACAAAATTCTGTGTTCTTGAGAGCAATTCAATCTCTGTTTTTCAGGCACAGTGGTTAATCTGCACTTTACTGTGGCCTATTTCCTTGTGTCTAATATTATTTACTACTTGGTTCTTACGTACCCCTTCCAGTAATACATGTGAAAGCACTTTGCAAAGGTGATATCTACAAAAAACTTCTCTGTTTTACTGATGAGCAATTCAGGCAGAAGAAAAAAATACATTCAGGAGCCCCCACAGGACAGCAGGAACAGGACTGGTGTTTGCACCCACATCACTTGGGCCAGTAACAGGAGCATGGCTCTCACTGCAAGCAGCTGGGATGAGCTCTGCAGCCAAAATCTGCACCATCAGGGCAGAACAGCTGCTGGGGAAAACTTCAGTGAGCCCAGGGCATCTGTACCTCTGATGAGGCAGGAAGAGCCTGCCACAGTGACCTCCCTGAGCCCTGGTCTGGGGTGCAGGACTGCTGGACACTGCAGAGAAAGGACTCTGCTCCCTGTAGCATTTTGTTCTGAAAACATCTTTCCCCATTCACACAGAGGAGCTGTGCACACTAAAACAAAGCCCACACTGTGTTTTCTGCGCTCATCCTGGCCAGCCTGCAGCTCCCAGCACCCTGCAGTGCCCTTTGGCAGATGTTTCCTCATGCCAGACCTGGTGCTGCTCCCCAACAGGTGACACAGGCAGACCAGTTTGGGTGGCCAGGTTGCACTTGCTTCATCCAAGAACTCACTGAAGCCCTGCCATGCCTGGTACACCAGTGGAGCACTGAGTTTTCTAAAATTATTTGCCTTACAGTAATTTCTGGAGGGAGGGGGAAAAAAAAAAAAAAAGAAACCAACAAATTGTGATCAAGAGTTATGAGTAACCTGGAAGACCAAGAGTGTGCTTGGAGTAAATATGTGACTGAGGAAACCACTACCAACCCCAAAGATGATTATTCTGGCTATTTACCTCTTAACCTTGCTAGACACATTCAAAATTGCATAATAAGTGACATCTCTCCTTCATCACAAGATTTAGCCTAGAGGAAAACTCTCTGTCTTTGAGTTACTGATGTTAACGATGTTGCTTTTGGCTTTAGATCTATTTCCCTACTTTAAAAAACAGCATTGACAACTTTTTTCCACTGGTTAATTTGCATAGTCACAGCAATTAAATATGAATCTTCAAATATTGCTTGACATGTTGTACATTTATCATCAGTGAAACAGTCTTCTGCCCATTTTCATAATTATTGCTGTTCAGATCAAAATGGTTTTGTGCTGAAAGACTGACAATTTTCTCCTTTTAGTTAAGTTCTCAGTTGTTTGCCCCTTTGGCAGTGCTGCACAGAAGTTATGTTTCATAATTAAATTAATTTCCATTCACATATGGAGGCAAACATTTCCAATTATTTTTTTTGTGGTTTTTTTTGCATTTTACTTTAAATTGTTTCTTAAGATTTGGACTCCAATCTGTACAGCAAGGAGCCAACATTTCCTTTAACAGCATCTCAGGGAACACTGCTCATGTGCAGCCCTGGATGAATAACAGGAGCATATAAAATCACCTGGGTATGATGGATGGCTGGTCATGGTGGCCTTGATGGCCAAGAAAGTTTTGTCTCATTGGTGTCTTTAACCCTCCCTGCTTGGTTGGGTGGTAAATTTTACAAGGAATTAACAGTGACTTCAGGCCTTTGCTCAGATTGAAGGGTTGGGTTTTTTCCATCCCCACGCTGAGCGCTTTTACCTGATGGCTGCCCCCAGCTCTGTGTATTTTCTGCAGCTTTTTGGCAGACCAGCTTTGCACCAAAGAGGAAAGATGACAGGAGCACTTTTGGGCACCCATAAACCCTGGCAGGAGCAGCCTGTGTCATTTCCATGCCTCAGGAAGTGCTGGGTGAAGTGCTCTCCATCCCAACTCCCCAAGTTGAATAAATGTTACCTGCCCATCAGTCGTGCTGCTACACAAGCAGCTCCCAGAGTCTCTGCCTAACTCTTCATGCATTTGTATCTGCTCAGAAACCCTTCTGTCTTCTCCTCAGCAGGTAAATATGTAGCTTCTTCTTGTGAACAAAGTCTTATCAGATTGAAGAAGCCTCTTAAGAATGGTGGAGGTATGAGAACTAGCCCAGAAAAAGCTGCAGGCAGGTTGAAATACTTAAAGTGATAAGAAGCCCTGATGATTTCTTTTTTCACTGAAAATCAGTATTTCATTCCAGGGGCCAGATTACACTTTCATCTATAAAGGTGAGAAAGGAACAGGCTGTTCCTGCTGCCTGTGCCTGTCACAAACCCTCAGCAAGCACTCCCTGCTCCTGGTGCTCCCAGGTGGGAAGATGCACAGGCACTGCAGGAGCTGCTCAGTGCATCTGGAGATGGTGCTGAGAGCTCAGTGATGGGCCCAAAGGAGAGGAGAGACGTCAGGAGGGAGCAAGGAGTTTTCCCCAGCCATGATTAAATTCAAGCTTTTCCCTTCCTGCCTGTGTAAGCCTGGGATTCCCTGCTGGTGCCTGGACTGGGGCAGGAGATCTCCTGATCCATCCAGGCCTGCAGCCCCTGCCCTCCTGGTGGGAACATGCAGCACATGGTCTCATGCAGCTCCTGCACTTCCCATCACACGTCTCAGGGTTTCATCACAGCCCCTAAGAGCTAGGAGAGAATTTCTTCACTGCACAGAAGTCAGATCAGTCCTTTTTGAAAAGCAGCTTTCATCACAGATTAGTGACTGTGACACTCTGGATTTGTTTTTTTAATCTTCATACTCAGCACAGGTTAGAGTTAAAGCTGCTGGTGAGGATGGGCAAACCTCAATTTTTCAGCAGGTTTCCTCCACAAGAACTTAAAGTTTGAGGTGCTGAAACAACTTTGTGACTTCCTGCTAGCCACAGGCAAAACCCATTGCCCACATGAACATCAGGAACTTTTCTATCACTGACCCAGACACCCAGGGGCCAGGGAGCAGTGAAATGATCTCTGAGGAGCATCTCCTCCCCCAGGAAAGCCCAGAGATGTCCCTGTGCATGGCCAACATCCAGCTGCACATTTCTATTCCAGGTCTCTGCTGCTGGAGCTGGCTGGAGCACTTGATCAGCTTACCCACTGCCTTGCCAGGATCAGGGCTTGAACGAGGGCAAGCTGGCTGTGACCCAACCCAGATAAGTCTAAGATTTTGCTGACAGGCTGGGGAAGAGAGGGAGCTGGGAGAACTTCTGCTCTCTGTGACAATAGCTTGCTCTTTACTGTTCAGATTTCCAGACCCAGAGACCTTACTGGCTTCTGCCCATCAATTAATTGTAAGAAGAATCAAAGAAGGTCTGTTTGCTTCCTGTTGGGCAGCTTTTCTGGACCTGAAGGTGGAGCCCATTCTTTTGAACATGAATTTTGAATTTTCATTCCCCCTTTCCTATACCAAGTCATCCAGAGAGTGGCCTTCAAAGGCTGCCCCTTTGCCAAAAGGCAGTGCAGGAGTTTGTGTTTGCACAGATCTGTATCTGCAGGATGAAACAGAAGGGTGAGGGACTGTGACAAACCATGAGCAAGAGGCTGCCAGCTTCACATATGACAATATTTCACTTACTGACAGGCAAAACTGCCCTCCCAGGGCCACCTATTCTCTAGGATGAACTCCTGTCCTCCATGAGGATTCTGTAAACACTTCCTGGGAGGGGAAGCAGACATCAGGAAGACAACGATGACACAACACAATGAAAACCACTTAGGGATTGCTTAGCAAGGAGTGAAGGACACAAGGACTCAGCAAGTTTGAACCACCACTGGAATAACAAAGAGCACAAGTCAGAGGAGGCTTTTCCTTGTGGTATCACTGCAAAAAGCTTCTCAGATGGCTCTGTTAAAGTCAGTTTTGCACTGGGAATAGCCACTGGCAGGATGACAGACTACATTTTGCTCCTTAATCTTATTGGCACATTTAGTTGGCCAGGGTTTAATTAATACTAGATGTATTTATAGCTGCAATCATGAAGGATGTGAAAGTTCCAAGAACTGCTCGCAAAGCCCAGATCCATAAGATTTCCTCTCATTTTTTTTGCTGCCCAAAATTTCTTTTGAAGCCTTCAAATATCTCTGACCTCTCCGGGCTGAAATTTGGAGGAAGGATGGCTCCATAAAGGCATTGGGAAATAATACTTAGTAATGGCCAAACCTGAACCAATGTGTCCTCTCAGCTCCTTTGGGGTGTGGGCTGGCCAGCAGAGCCAGAAATTGTGCAATCCCTGGATTGCCTGGCTGCAGCACTGCCCCAGTGCAGCGTGCAGGGAGGTGGCTGCTTGAGCTGGGCAATGGGGGGAAGTGTCCACCCTGAATCAAATTTAAAAACTCTTTCTCAGCACTCCCGGGACACACGTGGTGATGACTGTGCCTGATGGGACAAGCCCAGGAAGGAGCTGACCCACAGGATTCCTTGCACCATGGGTGGTGTAATGTTGACCCCTCTCTTCTCACCCCTTCCCCTGACTGTGCATCCTGATGTCTGAGAGCAGCTGTTTTGTCAATAATAAAGCACACACAAACTGCCTGTTGAAGGTGATGGGGGCCAAAGTACACCAGCCCTATGCACAGAAAAAACCCTGCATCTGGTTCTACCAAGCAGCAGAGGTCACAGTCTGAATAATTCATTTAACTACAGTGCAGCTCTACCACGACATGGATTTCAAGCCAAAAGTCAGGAATGTTTCGAAGGGCCTTAATGACAAAGGGAACTTGGGTTCTCTCTGTAAACCACAAGGGGCTGTGTCCTTCAGAGGGCAGGGCTGTACGTGCTGCCAAAGAGAGAAAATTGCTGCTTTTTGGAAATGTCACACATTACTTTTGCTTTTGCAACCACGCTGAGATGCAGCCAGAGAAACTATTAGCCAGGAGGAAAATCATGACTCTGTTAAATAACTGTCTGGCCAATGGGATCTCCATAAACAGTTATTCAGAAATGCCCTGTTCACACCTGTCACCAGCTAATTGCAGCATGAACATAAGATCACCAGGGCTGTATTGACATGTGAGGAAGTGATTATGAGCACAGAGCTTCCTCAGAAGCAAGGACTGCCCCACTTTTCACGAGGATGTTGGAGAACAGAAATCTCTGTGGAGCTCTAATGGGCTGCAGGGGTGAGCTGACAATGAGCACTCTTTAATTAAGCTCTCTGAGAAAGTCAGGCTCCCACTGGGCTTGTTGTGAGAGCAGCAAAGCTCCTGATTTATAGCAATTCAATGCCCAGGCTTCCTAATGCTGATGTGGGACACCAAATCACCAAGACCTCTTCAGAGTAATTAAAGGCAGGATGTGCTCCTGGCTGGCATATCCCAGCTCTGAATGGGAATGCAGTCAGGGGTATTCCTGGAGTTTATATGGTCTGTGCTGTACAATAGGTTGCACTGGTGATGGCAAAACCTCAGTCAATTAGAAAGAGGGAAGAAGTAGTGATGGGGTGATGATAATTCAGGATCTTCCAAGTTCTGACCACAAACTTGCTGCAAACTTTTGAGAAGTCCAAAGTTTCTCTTTTCCTCTTTTAAATCAAGTGGGAAAAAAAAAATTAAGCCTAATGGCATGCAGGGGTTAATTAGTTATGGCTCGATTTTCAGAAATGCTAAGGAAATTTCAACTAATTCTTGGCATTGTTTGTCTTTGAAAAATAAGGCCAAAGGGTGTTTTATTTCTTGCAGCATTTCTCTGTAAAGAGAATATTGCTCTTACAAGCTAAACCTGTCTTGGCCATCTCATCAGGGCTCTGGGCATTGATGCAGCACGTACAATGTCTGCAGAAACTCCTCCTTGAGCTGGTGCTTGGGCACACACAGAGCTCTGGAGACTCCTGAGTGCCCGTGGCTGCTGCTCACTCTGTGCTGGTCCCCGAGCAGGGGTGCCAGTGTCCCTGGCTGGAGCACACCTGAGCTGGCCAGCAGCACATTAAAAGGTCTGTCTGCACCTGGAACTGCCCTGCACAGGAGGGGCTGAGCTCTGATGAGCCACAGGGAAACTGAATTGGAGAACTCCAACCTCCAGACTCTCATAATTTAGCCTTTGTGTGCTGAATAGGAGCAGTCCCTACTCAGAAATGTTAATTTGGGGGAATATTAGCACTTCCTAGACTGCAGTCCAGTCAGCCTAAGCCTTTTCCTTGGAAAGAGCAGCTGGTGGAAGCTGTGGATGCTTTACCAACTCATGCATTTTCCAATCCCTCTGTCACTCCTGTTCCTCTGCAGACTTTCATTATCCTTCCTGAATTAAAGGAAGGCCTGTATGAAAGTAATATCCCTTAATATCCCTGGCTGTAGTCCTTCTAACTAATGCACTGTGACTCCTACAGTCCTGTCCAGAGTCATTGCTTTCAATCCTGTGAGCCTGCCTTCCCATCTGTGCCTTTTGATGCATGATTCTCTACCAGCCCACACCCACGTGCTTGCCATAGGCAGCTATTCCCTATGTATTACCTTGCAGGGCTAAATAAAAACAGGGGGGAAAAAAAACCCCAAACAACCCTGCACAATTTGAATCACCATATCACCATTACACTTGCTTTCCCATCAGAAAAAAAAATTGTCAGCATTAAAGAAAAACATTTTTCTGATTTGGTGCAAAAATCCCATAGGACAAAAAATGCCAACAAGAAAATCGAGGTACAATTACAACCCTCAAGGTCACAACAGTGCTGTGGCCAGTGGGACTCCTGTGGGTGAAGCTGCTCCCTGTGTAGAGGCCAATTTGAGGCCTTTGTCACAAAAAATCTTCAAAAATAGCTTCTCTGCAACAGCAAGCTTGCTCTTTTACTCAGGATTGAATTTCAGTCTGTGTGCATATCAGATGAGTAAGATTTGGTTCAATGAAAGAGTCTGAAGGGAAATTTTTTTTCAAGCTGTGTGATGTGCAAAAACACCCAACCCATCAAGAAGAAAGACATGAAAAAAACAATAGAGATACCAGAAGCATAAAGGAGGAATAAAGACATCCTTTGGGATAAGGGAATGGAACATGTGTGGGTGGAAAAGCACACAGGAGAGATATGGAAAGTATTCAAAGAGAAATTACTGTATGCCAAATGGTTATGTGTGCCATTGAGCTATAAATACTTCAGGACTGGAGACAAGGGTAAAATTTATACAAGAAAGTGGAAAAAAATCATCTGATGTAAGGTGAAGGTCTCTAAAAGCATGGGGGAATTGAGAAATTTGAGGTGGAAAATGGAAAGAAAGACCAGTTAGTGACGTGAAGAGAGCAGGACCAAAACCACACTTGGTTTGTACATGCATGGGTGTGTGTTTACTAAAACCTTGCTCTTTGCAGCCCTGCTGTCACTGTGAAAGTGTTTCAGAAGCAGCTGCATCACAGAAGCTCAGACACCCCTCAGAGCCACCCTGGCACCACCTCCTGCTCATCCTGCTCTCCTCCCCTTGCTTGCTGGATTTCCACCCCTGCCTCCAGCACCACCCTGCACTGCTCTGGGTCCGGACTGCTGCTCCCTTCTGTGCCTGTTCAGCGTCAAAAGGGCCTCCAAATCTCCAGGCAGAGCCACAAATCACAGCCCCAGTGCCAAGGCTGGGTCTTGGAACCACCACTGCTGGCTGTCTCTGTTTGCCCAGCAGCAAACACCCCTCTGTTGACCCTTATAAACAGGAATTTCACGTCCTCAGGTGACGGAGGTGAGCATACAAATAAAATGTTGTAAGTCCTGTAACTACCACAGCACAGAGAACCACATACAAGACCTGTGGCCAGAGGTGTGAGTAACTTCCAGCAAGGGCAATCATGCATTACCTCAAGGAATTCAGGCTCCCCAGGGCAGGGTTCATCTGAACCAAACTGAATTATTTAAGAACCCAATGCTTATTCCCAGTTAATTGTTTCTAGGAACAGTGGAGGGAGAAAGGTTCCTTCAAAGACTTTGACTCAGAGGCATGAACATTGCATGCAACTTCTCTTGCCATAGCAGCTTGTTGGGCAAGGTGTGGGAGGCTGCCCAGTGACTTCAACCTCATTGCAGGAAATTCAGTTTTCTGGAAATGGCTGTGCTGTTGTAACACCTTGGGGAGGCGTGTCAAGAGCTGGGAGGGAACATTTTACAGCAGGGGCTGAAATGGACCTTCAAAACCCCTTGGACCTGCCACCAGCAGCTGCACGCTGAAGGCCCTGTGAAGGTTCATCCCAAAAAGAGACACTTTCCCATCCCTGTCCCCTCACCTTGGGCAGGTGCATCCCCTGTCAGGCCATGCAGGTGAGGCCAGCCCCCTCCTGCAGCAGGAGCAGCAGGCACACACGCAGGCAGGCGAAAGCTGAGCTGGGCCCTCTCCTCTGTCCTACTTGCTCTGCTGTGATTACATAAGCAGCATTTGCCTGGCTCCTACTTTCTCCTTTCCTTTGCTTGTTTTCTGATTTTTAGGACACTCTTTTGCTCGAGTTACACTGACCTCTTTTGTCAGAGGGGGTAGGATATTTTCTGACTAAAGCCTTTTATCTTTAATAACCCGGCACATTTACTGCCCAAGTCAATAGTTAGACTTGGGAATTCTTTTAATTAGAAAAGCAACCACTCTAATCAATAAAGAAATCTGAAAGCCCCATGTAACAGAGAGGGAGCTGTGCAGAAATCTAGACCATCCACAAGCAAGACAGACACCTACAAGTATCACACTCATCTTCTCCTTTTCATTCAGCAGTGGAAAATATGTGAACATATTGCAGGGCACCCAAATGACCCTAAACACAGTCATCTGTGAGAAGCTCTGCTTTAGTTATGGTGAAATCTAAAAAAAAAATCACAGCACCATTAAAAAAACCCTGGGTACCAGTTAATAACTTCCACAATTCTCCTTCCACTCTGGCCACTGTGGTTAAACCTTGCAGCTGTGGGAGGCTGTCAGCAGCACAGTGACTTATCTGCCTTGGCTAGGGGCTTATCAAACACGAGCTGAGGGTTCCCTTCTCAGATGTGTGGCACAGGTGGCAGCTGATGCAATGGCACAGATAGCCAAACTCCCAGCCCAGCCAGCTGGAGTGGAGATGGATTTTCTCTTTAAAGCATGACATGTCCAGGTTCATTCAAAAGTTGTTTTACCCAGGATATTACAGAATCTTGTAGTGTGGAGGGCAGGGTGATGTGAACAAGGAGGCAGAGGACACATAGTGAGGGGACACAGGAGAGAAAGGGGTTAAACCAGAAGGTAACAAAATGCTCAAGGTCCAGCTTGGTCCAGGGCTCCCCTCTCACCCTGCACAGGGACACACAGCCCGTGGGGGCACACAGGCTGCTCTCTGTCTGTCACAGGTACATGTCAGGCACCAGAGAACTGCTGGGAAATCTGCTTGTCATGGGCTCCTATGGAAAAAAACAATCTGTTCCCCCAGTTTTAAACTAAGCTCCTGACTGGCAAGGCTGAACTAACCCTGGGGACTTTGCTTGTGAGCCCTCACAGAGGGTGACACTGGGTAGTGAGTGCTGGGACCCCTCTGTGCCTGGCCCAGCATGACGGGGCTTCTCTGCTCAAACGGAATGGAAGATTAATCAGATGTTAAAAATTGCTTTTCAAAAGATATTCTGAGACATAAACACCCAGACTGGCAGCAGAGCATTCAGCAACATGTCCAAATCATCTTCCTCTTCAGGAGAGGAACAGAAACGGCTTCTCAAACAAATGAGAAAAAGACTTTTGTTTTGCTTTGTTGCAAGGAAGAATCAACTGATGACAGCAGACATTTAAAAAACAAGCCCATGCTTAATTATAATCTTTCTGGAGCAACCAGGATGGCTTCAGATTATTTTACATAACTGTGTTAAATCCCCCCTGAGAATTATTCGCCTCCTACACTCCAGGGTGCCTGAGCTTAAAAGATGGTCAGTTATTTAACAGGCTTGTCAGTAGCTTAAAAAATGTACCAGCACTTGCTGCAAAACAACAATTGCAAGTGGGTTTATTCCATTATCTTCACAGACCCTCCACAATGGGCAGGAAATTGTTCTTTGTGGGTGCATTTTATTTTGAAATGCGTATTGCACTTGTGTGTTTAAATAGTAATGAACATAAAACATACATATATATATGTGGCCAAAGCTGGGAGTACCCTTTTTGAGCAGCAGCAGCTTTGCATGCACTTTGTGGATTCAGTGTTGTCACCTTCTCTGTGCCCTGGCACTGCATTTTCTGTGCTCATGGCAGGGCAGAAGGAAAAAATACAGCCTTGAGCCTGATGACTGCAATTCTTATAACCAGGGACTGACATGAAACCTTCAGCACTGAAACCAAAACCAGACAAGAGGGTCCACAAGCTGGTCACTAAGAGAAAAAAACAAAACAAAACAAAACAACAACCTCCTGCAAACTGCCAGAAGGGAGTGTAGATCTCAGTGAGCAGTTCTACAAACCAGCTGAGAAGGACACAAGTTCATCCTGTCCCAGGCAAGCCTGGACTACACACAGTCAGCATCCCCCAGAGCAGAGGGACTCCAGTGCTCTGCAAAAGGGGGAATGGAGCAGGTGATGCAAACCCAGCTGAGTGGGGAACCTGCAAAAGGGGGAATGGAGCAGGTGATGCAAACCCAGCTCTATGGGGAACCTGCAAAAGGGGGAATGGAGCAGGTGATGCAAACCCAGCTGAGTGGGAACCTGCAAAAGGGGGAATGGAGCAGGTGATGCAAACCCAGCTGAGTGGGAACCTGCAAAAGGGGGAATGGAGCAGGTGATGCAAACCCAGCTCTGTGGGGAACCTGCAAAGGGGGGAATGGAGCAGGTGATGCAAACCCAGCTGTGTG
This sequence comes from Hylia prasina, assembly GCA_013397195.1. Taxonomy (NCBI): domain Eukaryota; kingdom Metazoa; phylum Chordata; class Aves; order Passeriformes; family Sylviidae; genus Hylia; species Hylia prasina. The sequence continues at coordinate 233,239 of VYXD01012323.1, read as the reverse complement.
GGGAACCTGCAGGGTCTCCTCTGCTGCCAGGAGTCCCTGGGCTCTGCAGCACTGCAGATTGCCTCCCTTCATGCTTGGTCGAAGCTGTTCAAGAGGGTGTGCCAAAACAGGGATCTCCAAGCTCAGAAGGGGAAGGGTACAAGCAGAGCTCAAGCTGACAGAGACTGTGCCACCAGGACCAATGGAAGATGGGATGGAGCCAGAGCAGCCCTGCAGTGGCCAGAGGAGCAGGCAGTGGCTAAAACCCAGCTGGTTCCTCATGAAACCTCTCTGCAGAGCTGGAGATTGGATAGATGAGCAGCACAGAGGGACTGGGACCTCCACTGAGACCTTGGGCCATGCATTTGAACAGGATGGCATCTCTGATCTCAAGAGTACAGAAATACCAACAGCCCCTGTCTGGAAAAAGTGAATTTTCCTAAATGCCTGGGCAAACCAAAGGCTTGGAGCTGTTATTAATAGACTGGGATAGCTGGAAGAAAGCTCACTGTATACACTAATGAAAATGTGTCTAAATACTGCAGGGCTGTGAATTGCTAGTTTGAGAGGATGTGGGTAGTTAGGTAACCCCTGCCTGCTTGTGTCAGAGCACAAGTGGCAAGAGCCCTGCCTGCAAAAAAGCCCCAAGCCACAGAGGAATGGAATAAAGTCCTAAAAGACTGAAGCAGAGCTTTCATCTGAGGGACACCCAGAGGGTAATGAGAAATCTGGACGGATGGACAACCACACATCACCAGGGTAAGCTCAGCTCAGGCATCCAACCCTGGGGAACAAAACAGCAGGGAAGCAGCAGAAGTGCAGGACACAGGGCAGGAGGTGCAGGCAGAGCCCACCAAAACCGCGGGGGGCTCTACAGGTGGGTGTTGTGCAATTATTCCTGTTGGGATTCAGACGTGGAGCTGGAATTAGTGCCACTTCCTCAGCCCTGAGATCCCACAGGCAGTCAAAGAGCCCTGAGCTGCTGCAGGTCAGCTCAGCTCCAAAAGCAGCCCCCCAGAACTGGGCAGCCCCCCTTGGACACCCCTGCAATGGCAGCCCCACTTCAAACCTTGCTAGCAGGCAACACAAAGTTGAAAGGGGTGAGAATAAGGAGCAGAAAAGAGAATGATTTATGTAATTTCAGGTGAAATATAGATAAGACCAATTTTTGTTACCACACAGCCCAGGGAGAGGCTGTTCAGGGCTCACTGTGCTCACTGTTTGCCAAAGCCCACTCCTTCACTGTGGGCTTTGGCAAACCTGGGGGCAAGGTGACTACATGCTGCAACCATGCTCAAACTCTCCCTGAAAATGGCTCATTTTCCCAATTTCCAGCCAACCTACCTGACGTGGTGCTTCATGGAGGACAATTAAATAGCCAAAAGCAACAGGCATGAAGATAGCCTGCTGTGAGCTCTTAAGACTTTTCTATCAGTCTAGTATTTAAAAGGTTAATTACTCCCTGTGGTGGCCAAAAACATCCAAAAAGGCCTACTCTAGAATTAATTTGCCAACTCTAGAATTTAACTTTCTCTCATATTTTGCTGCAATTAAGAAAATGTGGCTAATGCTCAAGCTTGACTTTGTCCACTTAACTCACCTGGAATAGCACCACTGAGCATCTGGGAAGCTGCTGAGCACTGAGCATGCCAAGAGCTGATCTAAGGATTTGATCTCTATCACAGCCTTCCCTGACCTTCAGAAGCTGAACATTTTATTAAGGGCATTCAAGAGGATGCTTGTGATCCTGCTGTGTACAGTACATGTGCTTATCTTAATGGCATCTCTGTCCATCATCAGCTCAGACTGTTCAATACAAAAAGGGAAAAACACAGGAAGAGTCTGTTTGGATGGGTGGGTAGCAAACCCACAGAGGAAGAAAATCCAAATCTCTAGTTCATTCTAGTTCTCCTTTTCCTCTCCTCTGGCAAGTTCCAGAGTCTGAAAGAAGAATATTCAGTGAGGAATTCTCCCTGCAGATACATTAATCATGTTTTGATGTAAATTTTGCAAACCAGCTCCCGGGTCACAGACAGGTATTCCAGGTGTCAGCTGACCTGCATTTCAAACAGCAGAGAGGGAATGGACATAGTGGCACTTCTGACACCCCACAGGTCTGAGAGAGGGGGTCCATCAGCACCATTCCTGTCTCCAGGAGCATCACCTGCAGTACCCAGGGTTTGGGATCAGCCATGGTGATGGAGGCAGCAGAGCTGGTGCCTGCCTGGGATGTTTGGATCTGGTTCAGCTGAGATTCTTTAGAGAGCTGAGCTACACCAAGTGCAGAGCCCTGGGGAACAGACAGAGGTGGAACAGGACCAGTGAGTGGGTGCAGTGCAGAGAAAAGGCAGGTGCTGGGCACAGAAGCAGCATGGATTTGGTGTGGCCACCACTGAGCTGATAAGCAAGGCTGGATCCAGCCTTGATTTCTGCAGAAGTTTCCAAGTGAGTCCATGATTCCTTCTGGGAGTCCAATGTAGGGCTGGGTTTCTTCACACAGCTCCAGCAGCCACTGTGCTCTGCACATGGGCTAATCTTTCCACCTGGATCTGGGAGTTCAGGCAGGTGTGCCAGGTCAGAACTTACATAAAGAGATGACCTGAAGGAATTTGTTACAAACTGCCTTCTACAAACTTAGGGAGATTGTGCTACCAGCCTTCTCTTGGTCTAACAGGGGTCCTCCTTACTAACACAGAGAGAAAACACTTGCCATTTTTGGAACACCACAATGTGTTATAAATCCATGGGAAAGAGAGAAATCCCCAGATCTCCTGCTTGGTTTTCATGAAGCTGAAGGCCCTGGGCCAAACTTTTAGATCCTGGGATGAGTAAAAGGTAACACCTAAATAATTGTGGGGCTTACAGGGACTGCTGTGCCATGACTTCAGTTGGTGTGAAGCACCAGCAGCAACACACAGCAGCAGCAGCAGCCCAGCTCAGTGACTGCATTTCCTTCCAGGAGACAAAGGCTGTGCTGATGGATATGTCAGGGGCTGTCCAAGAGGGGTAAACTCTGAGCAAAGAATTCAAAACTCTCAGAGATACCGAGAAAAGGGAAGTGGGAGATTTCTACCCCTGCTGTTCTGGCAGGCCATTTGGCAAGTGTTCCTTAGGACCTATGTTTGGCACTTTTCAGATCAGAGGAAAGAGGGGCAATGTCCCACCACTGCAATATTTCCCATTGCAGGGAATCCTTCCAGGACTCAGATCTCCACCAGGAAAGACATGGCTCTAGAGCAGCTTGGAAGGGGCAGTCTTTGCTAAAATATTCCAGGCAATTAGAGTTCAGCAGTGTCCTCTCCTCTGCTTTCCCTTTTCCTTCAAAAGTGGTGATGTTTCACAAGAGCCTGAAGGTGGGGCAGGGGTGGCACCTTCCTCTGGAGCTGGTGGGGACCAGGGCAGGGTTTGGGGAGGTCTGAACCCTCTTGGTGCTCCCAGCAGGGTGAAGGGAGGTGGCAGAGGGACCAGCCAGCTTCACCTGGTCACACCCCAGCCCCAGCTCCCATCACTGAGAGGGGGCTGCTCAAAGCTCACCTGCGAGTGACACACGTGGGCTCAGCTCACAGAGAATTTGAATTCTGTGCTTGGCCAGCCATTGTAACAATAATCTTTCCTGCCATAAAACTCCCTCCAACACAAACACCTGTGCAGGAACATTAGCATGGCCTTGTTTTGAGGACAGAGAAAGAGAAAACCTCCTTTCCCACAAAACTTTTTTACAATGAATAAGCTATGGAACTGGTAACTATGGAATCTTTCACGCTTGTCGTTTGTTTTCAGATGGAAAAAAAAATCTTAGCAGGTATAAATAGATGGGAAAGATATAAATATAAAATATAAAGCCTCACCATAAATTAATGGAACCCAAGCATGTCTGTCTGAATGAAAATGCAGCAATAAATAAAGGTTTTCATCTTCCTTTTCCATGTTTCAACTACTCTTGAAAATAAATATTTGGGGTATTTTTCATATAGACAGAAAGAGAGGAAACCCATGAATCTTACTTTATGAGCTATTATTTTTATATGCCTAAATAGCTGCTGAATTAAGATGTCAAGAAAAAGCAACTGTGTATTTAGTCCCCAAACAAACTCAGTGTGAGCAGAGCCAGTGCTGGCTGCTCTCCCAAGGGTCTTGGTCTGACATACTTCAGCTTTGGTTTGGAAAACCATCCTTAGGGAGGGAAAACACCACAGCCCCTGGCTGCTTGCCTGCCTGCAAACAGCTGGTCATGGTGCTAAAGAAGGCAGGATGGGATTGAAAAAGACACTTTTCTCCCTTCAAAAGAAAAAAAAAAAGGAGAGACAAAAAATTTCCAGCAATCTAAAACTTGTAGAGTTCATGCACTGACGGCTGAGCTGAGGCTCCTTTTGCACAGGTCACTGGACAGATATCAGATGGTAAGACCTTTTAATTGCTAATGGCCTGGTCTGGATTTCAACACATGACACAGAGATAAAGGGCTCTGTATCCTATTATCAGTCCCCCGAGCAACTGTTACATCTTATTAAGTGTAACTATAGATTCATAGATCAGACCCCTGTGCATGGAGAGAACCACGGAACCACAGAACAGTTTGGGTTGGAAGGAACCTTAAGGATCATCTAGTTCCATCAGTTCTTTGACTGGAAGCAGAGTATTATGAGGGCATTCCATTGCTGTAATAATGGTTTGTGAGTTCCAAAGTAGAAGCCCAACATCAGGTTTTATTTTTGTTTTAATGCTACAGCTGCTGAAGTGACAAAGCTGGGATGGAAAGCTGTTTGTGCAGCAGGGAATGAAGAGCAGACACAGATTTCTGGTCTTTTGTGTCACTTTACACCCAAAGAAAAAAAAAAAAAAAGATAGGTAAAAGCACTCAGATAGTGCTGTCATAATTGTTTTTCTGAGAGAGAGAAATCAAGGCCGGGCACAGGCAGAGGCTTTGCATGAGATCACACCCCAAAGCAGTGCAAGGGGCACATGTGATGTGGCAGCTCTAACCAAGAGACCATCACTTCCCCTGCTAACCCCACACTGGGGAGGGAAAGGCAGGAGGGAGCTGTGCACTGCCTGCAAACCCACCACAGACTCCACACCAGAGAAAGGTGTGGATTTCCATACAGGTCAGCTTCCAGGACAATTTAATATCAACACAATCCCCCAAGAAACAAGGCCAGCAAGGACTTCATTTGCATTTTAAATGCATGCCTCTCCTTAAATGTTTAGCTTCTAGACAGACACCTGGCCATATTCTGCACCAGCATTCATCACTGCAGCTCTGCTGAAGGCAGCAGAGCCACGTTTACTTTTATCAGGTGAGAATCTGATCCAGCCTTCTAAGAAAGAGGGGGCACACAGGGGGGAGATGTTCACCTCCTCCCTGCCTCTTGCAAAGCTGCTTCCCACACCCAGCACCTGGCAGGACTGGGGTCTTTGGGGTGAGGTTTAACATATTTTCTCTGGCAGTGGCTGAGCTGATTGCCAGCAGAGAGGGAACTGTAAGTCAGCAGTGATAACCAGGGCCCTGCTGAGCCCTCACCAGTGGGGAACCTTTGCAGCTCTGATAGTCTCATAAATAACAGGTCTCCTATGAGATTCTGCAGTCTGACTGCATGTCATTAAAAAGCAAGGAGGTGAGCTGATCCTTGCTTTAAAACATGGAGATTTATGTGTTTATTGGCTGCATTACCCACCTCGCCCATCCCTGAACACAGTTTTCCTCCAGTTGCAGATATTTTCAAGTCATGGCAAGGGACACACAGAGTTATGTGCAAAGCAGAGTGCAGAGGGTGGCTGCTGCAGGCTGCATGGACCATTTGCTGTGAGAGCTGCTGATGCATAGTGATTAGATGCCATTTTAACTCGGCAATGAGCATTAACTGATGCTGTACTTTCTCTGTCCTGCTACATCTGGTCTGGCAGCAGAAAGCTTTCTGTGATTTAAGACAGATTTTGTGAGGTGCAATCTCTCTTTGAATCCTGCTGCTTTTTTTTTTAAAAAAAATCTTTAATTTCTTCTAGATGAGTTTTCAGAAGCACTGAATGCTTGATGAATCACTTGACTGAATGGCCCACATAGTTTCCTCTTAAGTCAGCTTTGGCAGAGAGCCACTGAACACATCTTGAGGCTTTGCTTTGAGTAATATTTTCATTGGTGAGATTATTCAAATATTTGAAGCCAGGCCACCCATTCCTTGTGTACCCCACTCTTTGCACTTAACAAGGGAGGAGAGCTGCAGTCCCATGCTCCAGAAATCTGGGCACAAAGGCCCTGAGCAAGAGGACAACTTGCCTCCAACCCAAAGGAATTTCCCTTTGGATGTAAGATTGCACGTCCAGCTGCAAGGCTGGGGCAGTGCAGTTGTGTGCAGCTGGATGTGATGAGGAGTAGAAAGGGCTCGAGCCAGCCCTGAAAAAGAGGGAGTCACTGCTGCTGCCTTCGTGCTCCACTCATGGAGTGATGCAGCTGATGGCAGCAGCAGGATGAGTGACCTGCTCCAGGCTGCCCTCCCCCAGCACAGCAGGGATGTGGGCTCCAGTCCTTGGGACAGGTACACACCCACATGCAGCCTGAGGCAGCTTCACCTCTGCAGCCACAGAAATACAAAATCATAGCAGTGCTCAGGGTGCTGCTCCAGACCTTCAGACCTCTGAGATCACTGAGAACAACCATTACCCTCCTGCCCCTGTGCTCTCTCTGGGAAGGAGGCTGCAATTCTCTGTCAGGCTTCCCACCCTCAGCCTGGCACTCCACTCCCTTGCAGGGACTGGCAGCAGCTGCCCTCTGTCCCCACGCCCTGCAGCAGGTCTTGAGCTCTGGCTTTGTGGAGGCATAAAAGGACAGTGCACAGGGCTGGGGTGTGAGGGAGAGAGTGGCCAGCTTTGGACAAAGCAGTGCAAACAGCCAGAGGTTATTTCAAACTGATCACAACACAAATCAAAACTCAGCTATCCCAAGATTCACCGTTGTCAGCTAGATTCAGATTTTCCAGGTGTCCCACGGGATCTTCTCTAACACAATCCTGAATCTGGGAGTAAATTCTCCTAGCACTGAATTTGGGAGCCCACACCTCTTCACTCCCCAGCGAGTTTAGAAAGTTTTTCGGCTTCAAGCTAATCATTTAAAAATGACTGTCTTTTTTTCTAGCCACTGGATTCCAATTAGCTTTACTTTTCAGAAGGGAAGAAGGGAAGCCCCCATGCAGCAAGCATCCTGCAGACTGATAATCAGATGCAGGTACAGAAGGAAGAGTTCAATCAAACCCACCTCGCTGGTCTGGAGCAGAGCTCCTGCTCATTTTAGACTCATTTCAGCGTGGCAGGTCACAGCACTATAAACATCACGGGGAAAAAAAAAAAAAAGGGCAGAGCTGGCAAACAGTCAGAACTTGCTGTTCCTGACCCAGTAACCTACTTTCTGAGCACCACGTAACATGAAAGCCACCCCTAGCTCAGACTGCGACGTCACCTCTTACTTAACTTCTCAGAGGCAAGTAGTGGGTCTGGTTGGAAAGAGTTAGACAAGATGTGGTCATCATTTACTTCATGCTGACCACAAGGATCTGTTTAGTTTAGACAGGAAGGCACAGAGTGAGTGGTTTCTAACCTCAGGTCGTTCACAGGCACCATCTGTGCACACAGCAGAGTCTGGCCCTTGGAGCCCACCATGCTGACACATGGAGCAACCTCAGATTTTGTCTAGGGCCACCATCAGCTTCACAGCCACAGGCAAAGAAATTGTCCAAGGAAACCCCTCATGAAGGACCCTTGTTTTAGCTCTGCAGTGCTGCTTTGGCTCTTTTCATTCCAGCTCCCTCAGTCTGACTGAGGTGGGGTTCAGAGAGCACACGGCTTAGTTTTTAAAGGCAGAAAAGGCTTAAGGACCCCTGTGACCAGCCAAAACTGCTCTCTATACCTGTTCTCCCTTCAACAGGGCAACAACAGCTGCCACCAACACCCACCACCTCTGGGATGGCATCTGTCTTCCCCCTCCACTCTTTGCTGCCCCAGGTTTCTCCCTCATCCCAGTCTCTCCTCCAATCAGCAAAGCTGACCCCATGCTCTCTTACTTTTTTACCTCTGATGAGGTGAGCAAAGGATTTTGGGGAGTGCTAAATCTGGCAGAAAATATGTTCTCAAGGATGTGCAGCATCTCTTTTCTCCAGGATAACTCATGGGCTATTAGGGATTTTCTCCTGTGACTTGTACATAGTTTATCTTCTCTCTTTTTCAGTGACAGGAGTGGCTTCAGTGGCTGAAATGCACCTGGACAGATTGTTGCTAACCTGCAGAGAAGAAACCTGTGGCACTTGACATCCTCAGACAGTCCCTGCTTAAGAAACAGTTAAGCTTAAGAGTTAAGCTTAACACTTGCTTAGGTTCAGCAAAACATCTACATCTTCAAAGCATTTTGTTTGCCTAAAGCCATCAGGAGTTTTGCCATCAAAACACAAATGGAGATGGACTAGAAAGAAAGTTTTCAGGCAGCTTTCTGCTACAAAGAAAAAAAGCACAGAAACAGAAATCATAGTCATCCAGTGCTCCTTGCAGCTCTATCTGCCACTGTGAACGTCCTCAGAAATCAGTGTTAAACACTGACATTTAGAAGTAAAACATAAACTAAGACTAAACTCAGACTTAACATTAGAAAGGATGGGTATTTTACTGCACATCAGGGAAAAGAAACGAGTGGTAAGACAGAGTGAGAGACATTACAAAGGGGGTTCTTTAGGGAAACGATGGGAAATGGCTCTTTACCAAAATATGCCAATTTGTGCAGGGAATTGCTTCCACTGCATCTCTCAGCTGAAACACACACACACAAAATAGGAAGAGGCAGAAATGAAATTACATTTGGTTGAATATTCCAGCTCCATGCAAAAAGAAGTGGTTGAAATAATCAGAACAAAGTGTCTTGAAGTTATTCCACCTTCCAGCTGGCTCAAACTGACTGTGATTCTATTTTATTGACACTTGGACTTCCCATTGTAGAGCAGGAGGGGACAGGGCACTGCAGTATCTTAAAAATTCTAACTACATTTTCTTGCATCAACACAATCTCTTTTTTTCCCCCCCACCATCTTTTCTACCAGCAGTTTTAACTTAACCTAAGATTAAAAACACATGGAACTATTTTACTCTGGCTGGCATAAGCACAACACAAACGTAAATGTTCTAATAGACATAAGAAGTAATTTTTCTTTACTACAATGACTAATTTAGATCTCTGAAATTGTAAAATTAAAATCTATTCTAATCCATACTTACACAAAAAAGGCATTTCCAGCAAATTATAGTATCTAACTGCTTATTACACAAAAATCTCAGAATGACTGTATTGTAAAAAAAAAAATTGCCTAATTACGAAATCCTGATGATAAAGACACCATTGTCATGAAAACATCTGGACTGCCAGCCCCCCAGAATACATGAAATCTCAATAGGCAGAGCAAAATCAGGAGGCAGATGAAAGAAGAGTTTTAAAGAAGTCCAGGAAAAAAAAACCAAAAAACAACAACAAAAAACTATCACCCACTGCAATTTCTCTGTCAAAGTGCAGGGGATGGCTACAAACAAACCAACTAGGTAACAACCTAGTCACAGAGCAGTGAGGGACAATTAACAAACTGGGAAAATTCTTGCACAACCTTGGGGGAAATATACTTATATCCTACTCTTCTGCAATGTCAACCTGGAAAAAGAGTCATTGCCTCAGGGTGTTAGAAACTTGTTTATCACTCTGGTGCCTTAGAGTAACAGAGTGGACAAATCTGAACAGAAGAGCAATCAATAGTGTTCCTATAGAATTTAACATCATTTAAATGATATTTGAAGAACAAAACAGGAAGAGGAATAGGAATGAAGGAGGGGGAGAGGTCAAGTACACACTAATACAAGTACTGAGGAAAGAGAAGTTTGACTGTTGTGTTTAGTTCAGCAAACAGGGCTGACCATGAACAAAAAATCTGTTCCTTGTTGTCAAGTCTGTCATAAATGTTATGTTAATAGGGAAGTTAGTTATGCCTACGCACATTTTAGCTGCTTATGAAATGATGAAAGTTGTCTTGGAAAAAAGGAAGTTCAAAGACATCATTATCCCAGATGTGAGATGTTACATCAAAGGGACCAGAAGAAGCATGAGAACATTTTCAGTAGACTGGGGGATGCAGTCTAGTAAGAAGAGACCTTGTCTGAGAGCCCAGGACATGATCATGCTGGAGAGACCTCTCCCAGGACAGGACTGTTCCCCTTTCCAGCTGAGCCCAAATCCTGAAGACACTGTACACCTATAGCTGGCCCTGAGCACGCAGGCAGTTCCAGGGAATCTAATGAAGGTTCCTTGGTCAGAGAGCTGAAAGTTCCCAGGGCAGCACTCACAGGGCTGACAGCTCCAGTAGGGACTGATTTCTTACCTCTAACTACAGCTCCCGTTGCTGGCAGTGACTTTTCACCACTGATCAGCCTGCACCTTGGAATCCCCAAGGGAAACCTCACAGGAAAATAATCTGCAAAGGGCCCAGGACCAGACAATGGATGAGACATCAGAGACAGGATAGAACACACTGGTTATGGGGGCATTTACAGGGCAGACAGCACCAAAAGCACAGTAACCTTCTCACAGGGTTGCCATCTGTGGTCCTCTGCCAAAGGTTATATCAGGACTCTTGTAAAATGCTGCTGGCTGGGATTTATAATTCAGTGGACAGCCAAATTCCCAGCCAAGAAGTCCTTCCAAATGAAAACAGCTCAGTCATCACAATTCTGCTCATGTTGGATATTTTTGATCAACAACATGATAAAATCCACAGAGTAGCCTCAGCCTGTGCACCTGATATGTTTTCCATAAATAGCTCTGCCCAACAGCCAGACCAATGGAGGTGATCACCTCTTTCACTCTCAGGTCTCACTGCTTGTTTTGCATGTTCACACAGTGGGATAAACCTCAAAGGCTCACTGTGAGAGCTGTGCAGCACTTTACTCTCCCCTAAGCCTGGTGTACAGGGGATTTAAGGAGTGTGTGCACTGAGGGATGGCCTGCACAGCACCAGTGAACACAGCTGCATGCACTAGGAAAAGCTTTCACATCTTCCTCTAAAGATGCATTACTCTTCTGCCAAGTAAATAAAGATGTGCCTGTTATTTACTTTCCAGCACATATTGCAAAGCTCATGTTAATTAAACTTCTAAAACACACACCAAAATAAATCTTTATTGACGTAATGCCAACAAATTGTATATGAACTCTCCCCTGCTGTTTACTTAGTAAATATTTGCTTGGAAAGAATAAATTACACTGTCCTAGACAAAGGACAAGCCAGTTAGGGCACTGGAGCTAAGCACATCCTTTCTGCTCTCCTGGACTCCAGAGCTGGAACTCCAGGATCCTCTGAGTCAGCTTACACAGAGCTCAAACATCAGGCAGGCACTCCAGGAAGGAGACAGCTGGGATAAAACCCACCAGCCTGATGTCAGGCTCTGTGGCACCAGAGAAACTTTGGTGCAACATCAAGGACCTCATGCTTTTCCCTGGGTGATTTACAGGTTGTAGCATAGGGGTATGTCAGTGGTTGAAAGGATGGTCCAAATACAAAACCATCTCCAAAGCTCAACGTACATCACAGCAAAAAATCCTCTTTTCTTTGGAGATGCCAGCCCTTTAAAAGGCTGCAGCTCTCAAAACCCAGGCACTGGAAAGCCAGGAATATGGGGTCTGTTAGTCATTTATCTGTAGGTGAATTTCTAAAGTATTCCACATACAGGTAGATTTCTAAAATGTAGTTTCCATGCCCTAGTAACTCACAAAACAATGCACAGGGAACCCCAGTCAAACGTTGTTTGACATTTACAGAATGCCTTTAGACAACTCTAGCCTATAAGGCAATTGCACTGTTGGACTATGCAGTGACCAAACACACTTGTTAATGGCAAAGCTGCCTCTGACTTCAGCAGTTTCATCCCTAAAATCCCATGAAATGTCAATCTGTTAGTATCCCTCTCATTATTAATATACATATATTTATCTTTAAGGCAGATGGACTGATTGCACAAGGCTGAAAGTTGTCCAAAAGAGAAGTGTCTTCTGGTGGGGAACATCCTATGAGCACAAACACTCCCAAAATACATGACTCATGCTGGCAGGCTGTCACAGCACTTTTCTGAACTTGAACCAACACAATTTGGGATCCTTTTTTCACTGGCCAGTTCAGATACATTTCAGGAAAATTGCAACTGTAGTAGCAAACCTTCACATCATCTCCCTACTGAAGCACATGCAGAATGTACCAGTAAAAAAGAAATGAAATAAAAGAAGATCATCTTAAACTGACAGGTTAGTCACACTCTCATAACTGTCTTTCAAACACACACCTGACAGCATTACCAACCCTGATTAGAGGGTCTGGGATTTTGTTAAAGTTTCCAAGTAACAGTCATGGGGAATTGCTTTTAGTTGGTTTCTTTTCTTCCGTGATCCACGGGGATAATGGACCTGTAATGCTACTTATCTACACTCCATACCTCCATCTGAAAGACAGAGGCATTACCATTGCTTCCTCCATAAGGATAAGATAAATACAGTTTATAAAAAGGCATATTTACATAAGTTGTGATTACTCATGCAACAGATAAAGAAGACTTAATGCACATTTTTCCTCTCCTACACACTGCTGTGTGCTCAGTGCTTTGTCTGGAGCTATTTCACAGAAGAATGTCTTAATAGCCTTTTTTTTCTTCTGCACAAGAGCTGTTTCCAAACACCAATGGTAGCTTCTGTTCCATCAGCACTGCCACCCAGTGCACTGTTACTGCAAAGCAGACCCATCACAGCCACCAAATTTCAGCTTTGGTGAATGCAAAGTGAATTCTTCCTCTTGGCATTGCAGTGCAATGGGCTTGTGTGCTTGAGAGATGCAGCCTTGAATTTCCTACACAGCTGAAGGCAGTTCTGGCACCAGCTTTTACTTGGTGTTATTAATTTAGACCCTTATTCAGCAAGTGCTGCAGTGAAACTAAACTCTTGCTTAGGTTCATCCCTGTTCAACACAGTGCTGCTGCACAAAAATTCAATCACAGGTTTTGTGTTCCAATAGTTACCCACCACCAGAAGCAAGACTGCAAATGGTACCTGTGTTATTTCTACCATGGCTCAGTTTCCTTGGTTAGCACCTTTAGGAAGAAGCCTCAAACCCAGTGTCCAGCTCAAAAAGATTAAACCTGCCCCAGATCTCCTCCCCAAAACCAACCAAACAAAACCACCCCAAATAAAATTGACACCTTTAGCCTGATGTGGAGGATGTCAGACTGTCAGAATTGCAGAAATACCTTCTGGCAGAGCCCAGTGAGAACTTACAGGTAAGTGAGCAAGACAAAGCCAGGCTGCAGAACCATCCCCCGTAACGTGCCAGGGGAGCAATGCCTGCCTTTCCACCTTCCAGGAAAAAATCCTGACTCGTGTAAAAACAGCCCTGCCTGTGAGAGCCAGCAATAACTCATGTACAGAGTGAGAGCCCTTCCAACAGTGATAAAGATCTGCACAGGGGAAATGTTATTTAAAGCTAATTTCCTCAAAAAACCCCCAACACCCACGGCCAGATGAGCTTGAGATAAATACTACTAAAGTTCTGACAAGTGGCTCAGGACATCCAAACTGAAATGCCTGAAAAGGGTCCAGTTTCCAAGAGGTCACTTGCTTGGGGTGCTCTCCAGCACTTCCAACAATGCCTTCAAGGTGGAGCCCCTGGCTGGTTGGTGGGCTAATTTGGGGAGTGTTTTTCAGGCATAAATGCCTCACTGGATCTCTCCAGTGGCATTGCAGCACTCTCATCCTCATAGGCCTCATACCAAAGCATCACCTAAAGAGTTTTCAAAACCTTAAGACTGTCCATCACCTCCTAAGTAATTGTGAGAGCCATCTGAAACCCCTCCCTCAGTTCTGTGGTGGTGAAGACTGCAGAGAACACACAAACCAAATGTGTAACCCTACCAGAAAACAATTTTCTATCCTCAAAAAAAGTTACTTGTACTCACAGGTACCATTCCACCTAGAAACATCTTCATCTGTGGGAACTAAAACTTAATTTCAACAAATACTTGCTCCTGAAGGTACAATTAAATAAAAGCACTGTGATGGTAACAGAGCTGTGCTTATCAACAGCCTCTGTATCACATCTGGTTAAGGCTGCAGTGATGTGCTCTCCAGTAAGACACAACAAACTTTTTGACATTCAGTAGAATGGGAATGCAGCTCCAGCTTTGCTGTATTTAGCAGTCAGTAACCAAAACACATCCCCAGGTAAGCACCAGAGGAGCCAGGCACACGATTTTTCCCAGGGCTCTGCTCTGTGACCCCGTTTCCCTGATGCTATCACTCCATCCTCATTATAACACTTCAAGAGGGAACAGAAATATCTTGTGCATCAAAACACTCTTGACTTTTACAAGCAACCTGATTCAGCAGCCCTCGGGGTGCAGTTTCCTGACCAGCTCAAGCAAATCTCACCCTTGAAAAGGCACTTCTGCCACTCCCAGCCTCCTCTGTGTGAAAAATCAGGCTTGCATGGTTGAAAGCTAATGCTTGGAGAGACATTTCATCAAAATCAGCTTTCAACTACTTTGCCATAACTGTACCAATGCAGCAGAGACTGCAGGGAGCAGAAGACAGAACTGCCTTCCTTAGTCTTAAACCAGCTACTCGTGAATTTGTCTTGGTTTGAGACAAGTTAGGAGAAAACATCTTGAAATGAACACCTCCTCCAAAAAAAGGCAGGTTTGGGCACTCCCTGTTCCCACCATACAAAAGGAATTTCTTGGGGGAAAGTGAAAAAACCTGTTTATTTAACACACAGAGTGCATGCAGGCACAGGAAGGTGAATGAATAATGTTAGATATTAAAATGAATAATGTTAGATATTAAAACCTTCTCGTTGTGGGGAAAGCTGGTGGATTTTAGAGTCCTGCTCAGCTTCTCCTGAGGGCCAGAGCTGGGATGTGACATCCCTGCAGCCTCCCCCTCTGGGACCCTGGTGAAATTCTGGTGTTTTGGACCAAAGCTAAGCTGAACAGCTCCAGAAGAAGCCACAGAAATTACCAGAGAACCTGTAGGCAGTCCTAGGAAACTTCTTGCCTTGGCTAACAAACAAGAAGCTGGCTAAAGGCAAAGCCTGTACTCTCTGCAGAGCCAAATACTGGGGAGGTGTGAGAAATCAGGGGAGCTGTGAGAAATCCCACGGGAAGAATTGCTCCAGCTCCCTCCCCTTCCTGCAGGTCTAGCTTGAAGTCCAGGACCCATATCTGAGCACAGAACAGACAAGAGGGGAACACAGCATCACAAAGTTATCCAAGACAATTGTCACCCTTGGTGGCACAAGCTACTGCCCATGATGGCCATCCATGAGCCTCACGTGCTCCCTGGTGCCTGCAGGAAATGGAGGGACCTCAGCTCTGCATCTTGGAGGTCTGTGGTTATTGTTAGCACTGCTGTGCTGACAGCCAGGAATTCCACACTGAACCTAGAGCCCTGCCACTGAAGGACTTTAATTAGCCATTTAGTTTATCTCCCATCTCCTTCTTCTGGTAGCATTTAAACCTACTTTCCCATCTTCTTTTCCTGAGCTGTAATTATTCAAGCTGGAAGTCATGTAGGCACCTCTCAACCTCTGGCTGTTGTGGATCCCCTTGTGGGGAGCCACAAAGTTGGGGATCTCCTGAAGCTCACTGTAAGCATGTTTTGTACAACCTCATCATTCCAAAATATTCTAACTGACAACCTTCAAATCCTGTGCATGACCTACTGTCCCAGTTTAATGCAGCAGTCCAATCTCATGTGGAACTTCTCATGCAACCACAGGAAAAACAGCAATACCAGCAAACACCTTCTGCCTGTGGAGCACTGCACAGATGACAGAACAATTTTAAGGGAACGAAAATATTCTTAAAATCTACTGAATGCCGTAGAGGAACAGCTGTTAAAAGAGGATATAAAGGCCTGTGAAGAGGAAACAATTCCCAGGGTTCAGCACTGAGCTTTATTGCCCCATAAAATTCAGCCCTGTGCCCCATATGCTGCAGTGTTATCTGAAGAAACTGCATCTACAATTTAATGCTTACACGTATAAATACTTTGGTAGCACAAAGGTTGCCAAAGATCAAGGACCTGATTCAGCAACAGACTTAGTTTAATATTAAGCAGTGCCTCCATCAATATGATTATTTATCTACTCAAATTCAAGGAACTGCTACGCACTTTGGCCAAACGAGGCCAAAATGGGGGATTGATTCTGAAAAAATCACGGGTGAAGCCTCACTTGTAAAAAGAGAGAGAGAAAACTAGGAGAAATACACTGCATTCCTTCCACAGAGGCATGAGGAGACAGTCATACCTAATGCAGCCACAGGGAAGAGCAACCTGGGGCTGAACATCCGCGGGAGGTGGTGCAGGAAGGAGTCAGCAGGGGTGGGTGCCCATCTCCTCCTTCCTGCCTCTCCTGACCCACCCCAGAGCCCATGGGCTGCACCCCACTGCTGCAGGGGAGGCACCACGGGGGTGCCCAGGGTAGCAACTGGCACCTGCAAACAGAAAGAGATAACCAAGAGCCTCCTTCTACTTCCACAGCTCCCACCCGTGGAAGCTTTGCTGGGAGGCCAGCACTGCTGACCAGCTCTCATTCCCCATCCTGTATAAGAAAAGCCTCAGATTTGCTTCCATATCTGTGCTGCACTTTTAAGCAACGGGCAAGGACATATTTTCTGACAAATTCCATGTCACTCCTGTTGCTCAGAAGTCCTATTTTATCATTGCTCAGGAATGAGGGTCTAGAAGACCTGAAGCAGACACACAGGTGGAGTTTGTTCAGTTACATTGATGCCTGTTCAGTTTCTTAGCTTTCTCTGTGCTTCTGAGACAACAGTTTCCAAGGGATAACTGCATTCCTGAGAAAAGCAGACTCCAAATTTCACTTTGGGTAGGGCCCTAAGGTGGATCAGCCTGTCTTTCTGCCCACCTTCACTGCATGCTGTAAGCAGATTACTCACAATATGACAGATTTAGCAAAAGTGACAGTTGCTTGCTGTCCAGTATCATTAGCTTGCCTGCCACAAGAGCTCAGACGTGGTGCTCCATTCTCCACCAAAATCAGCTTATTAATAACCACACAGCCTGGCACAGTATTTCCCATACAGCTGAAGCAGGGCTTTGAGCAGGGGAGTTCCCAAATCACACACCGACAGAGGTCCAAAATCAAATTCTAGCTAAGATGAGGCCCAAACAGGTTCAATGGACTGGCAAGTCAGAGGGGCTAGGATAGATAAGCATCTGTGCTTGCCTTTATTACTCATCCTTCATCACCTTTATTACTCTGGTCCCTGAGTCTGTGAAGGGAATGGTAATCTAGTAAAAAGGTTACCTGAGTCAATGAAAACAGTGCAATTCATTGGTCTGCCTTGGGGCTCAGCTCCCCAAGGAACCAGCATCAGTGCTCCTTCCCCTGACAGGGCTCAGCACCTTCCCCAAGGTGCTCTGTGGCAGCAGGTAAGGGCCAGACTGCTCCTCCAGGTAGACAGAGAAGGATGCAAACAGAGGAAGAACTCTCCTTCCTATGTACAGGTGTTTGTGCTACAGTGTTAAAACAAGTTGGGAACTAATTCTCTGTTTCACTTCCCACCTAAAGCAGCCCAGGTGAATGATTTCCCAAAGCTCCTCACAGTAATCCCAAGACTAGGTAATTCTGTGATAATTCCAAGTGAAATGTTTTTGTTTTAACATACACCTGTGGGAAAAGAACGTCCCAGTATTTTACTGTGAGCTCCTTAAAACCATCCTGGGAAATCTTCCAAGAGCTACACCGAAATGGAAGAATATATATTTAGTTATTTACTTTAGTGGCTTATTAGAATGTTTGAAATAATTCTTGTCCTCCCCTCCCCACAGAATAAAAGCCTTTATTCTCCTTGTCAATTTGAGAAGCTCCGATCCTGCTGCTGAGGTTTGCATGTGGAGACTGTCACTGGAGCTTGGAGTTGAACTCTGCACCAAAGGCAGAGGGGGACAGGACTGGGAGAGGGCAGGGATCCATCACCCCATCTCAAGGAATTTAAACTGCAAGCAGTGCCTGAGCTGCCAGTCAAACCCAGCTCTGGGCCAGCTTCAAGCTAAAGCAAGAGACACAATAGGGTTTAAGGCCATTTTAACACCCTGAAAGGTTTATAAACACCAGAGAGTAATTTCACAGCAAAGTGCATTGAATGGCTTTACATTGGTAAGGGGGGATCAGTACCCACTCTCAGAATGGGCACCAACAGCAGGGAGTCAGTGCAGTCCCAATGACCCCTGTCTGCATCAGAATAACTCTCCTTCAAGAAGGAAGTTACTCCTTGGGCAAAGCATGCCTAGCACTGCTCTTGCTGAGGCACCTGGCTCTAGGAGCTTTAACCAGGCAGAATTTCCACCACAGGAAAGGCTTAGGAGAGGTGCTGACACTAAAATATCCTGGCAAGTCAGTGACAAACAAAACAAGCCACATCAGCCTACTCAGAGAGCAGCTCACAGAGGACAACAACTGACCAGTGGTAGAGTTCAGACAAACTTGGAGCAGTTCCACCAACAGGAGGCTTTGCAAATCCCAGCCCCATACCAGGCTGTAATGGCATTTTAGATTTTTTTATTACCATTTCATAATGGTCATTAAACACAGGTGTGTGCACACAGAAGTCTGCTTGATATATAGGGCAAGGCTTACCATCTGTGGGCAGAAACTGGGAACTTGCAGGGTCAGCTGTGGGGCTGCAAAAGTTACAAAGCCACCAGCACCTCAGTGATCATATATGAAAAACTATGCAGCTATGTGATATTTCTATACCTATGGTCACTTATGGCAATCTCCCTGTCTTCACTGATGTAAGCAATGCTTGAGTGTGGAAGTAGAGGCAGACTCTGCACTCAAAGTGCTTCATTAGAAATATCAGAAGGCATCAAGCATCAGCACCTTGTTGTTCAAAAGTCTCCCATACCTTTTCTCTGTATCTCCCAAGGGCAGCTCCACACAGCTCTGGCTCTTTCTCTCCTTCTTCTCTCTTCCTTCTGCAGTTCCAGCTCGCTCCTTCCTGTCCCTGGCACGGCCACCTAACCCTGTCTGTCCCTCATACAGCATCTGTCCCTCTCTGTCCCTGGCAGGACCTCCTGGCCCTTCCTCCTCCCAGCACGGCCGGCAGACTCCAGCTGACCCCTCCCAGTTACCTCCCTCTTTATCACACCCAGAGCTGGGAGGACAAGGCTGTTCCCACTCTGGGATAATTAACACAGCTGCCATGTGTTAAGGGCATGATTGCCTTCAGCACCATCTCTGCCTGTGACCCCACACCTGGGAGCTTGCAGCACTCACCCCATGGCTGTCTTTGTGCTGGGGGAACCACTGATCTTCTCCCAAGTGGCAGGGTGTTTCTGCAGCACAGAGAAGCCACCTCCCCTGGTGCAGAGATGCCACACCTGCCATCAAGGTGAGATTTCATCAGCTCATTTTCCCTCCTGGGCTCTGGGTCCTGGACACTGTGGCCAACAGCCCCAGCTGCCCCTGCAGCACCTCTCAGGGTGCCTGGGTGGGGGTTCCAAACATCAGGGAGCTGCTCCCTGCAAAACTTTAGCAACTTTAGAAATGGGGAGATGCAAGAGAAGTGCCCACCACACATCTGACTACCCGTGGCCCCAGAGATCAGCGTGGCAAGCAGTCCTTATGCATCTCCCTTGAGTCTGGAGAGAGACACTGACCTCGGGTTAAGCCCCTGTGTTCACACCCAGCTCCTCACACAAAGGCCACACAACCAGTCAGATCTATGGGACCACTGGACTCAAGCACAGCAAGAAAAAGAGAACAAAGATGAAATAGGATATAGGATGTGGGCCCTGGCAGGCTGCTATTGCAGCTGAATATAGCAAGGAACAAATGCAAAAGCCAAAGTGACAGGAATTGTGACATCAAGTGCCTTTTAGACTGCAACAAAAAAGGAGTCTAAAAATTGAGTACAAGAGATTCTCAGTCCCAGGGGAATACGAGCCTGTATCTCATACCCTCTGATTTTTCTCTTGCACAGTTCATTTTAGGACAATGCTCACCCTCACAATGCCAGTCCCATGGCCTGAGGCTGCTCTGGATTCAGACACTGACTGTTCAGAAACAAGCATTTCTGTTTGCGAATAATTCAGCTCTCTTGCTTGTTTAGGTTCTTTTGGGCTCTGTTTCCTGCTGTCTGAATCTTTTGAGCTCACAGCTGCCTGTGCTGTGGATGCACAGCCTCTGTCTCTGCAAGGAAACCAGTTCCCCCCGTAGCTCTCAGGTATTTGAAGCACCCAGTGCACTTAGAGTGCAAACACAGCTTCCACAATATAACCCTGAAAAGCTCAGGCACTCCTTTTGTTCATTTTGTTGCAAACCAAGATTACTTTCTGCTCTGAGGTGCACATCCAACAGTAGCTCCATGACAGTGCTATGCATATGAGTAACTCTTCCATGACAGTGGAAAGCACATCCAGACCCACAGTCCCCGTCCTAAAGCAGACATGGACATCCAGCACTCATGGGCACAATCATCCAGCATGAACTCCTCAGTCAACATGAACATTTGCACTCAAACAAGCAAACAAAACAACTGTGCTGCAAACAGCTACAGGGCTGCAAGGGCAAGAAACAACAACAAGTGCAAAGAACAACAGCAAAACTCCAACAAGGTACATTCTGAATAGCATCAGCATCCTGGATCATTTGATATAAAGCATTTCCCTGCCCGAGCACAGCCTTCTCTCACGAAGTATTATTACCACTATTAAAGGAAAGCCATTGTGGCTTAAGCACAGCTTATTTTTAATTGTGTTTGAGACATGTCAGACAAAAACAGACAAGCAGCACAGACAAATTACAGACCTGTTTCACAAAGTAGCAATAGCCTAAAAATGATCTATTTCAGGTAAGTGCTGAGTGGCTGTGTTTGCTTGAGGCACCATTGCCTGCACCGACGTCTCAGTCATTAATGCTGCAGCCCCTGTTCAGCACTGCACCCCAGCACACAGCCCCCCCTGAGGAACACATCCCTGACCTACCCTTCAGCCAGCCAGCAGCCCCAAACCCTCTGAAAGCTCCTGCAGAAGAGTTGACAGAGTTTCACCTCGTTTCCCAGCCAGCGTTACATAACCAGCACCATTTCTGCAGGCGGCGAGGACGCGCCCCGCGCACATCCCTCTCCTTCCCACCCCTCCATCCCCCAGAAACAGCCGTGCACAGCGAGCTGGGGGCAAGGTGGGCTGGGGGGTACCTGGGGAAAGCAAAACTAACGGTTTCAAAGACAGTTCAAAAGCTGCCTGATGTTTTTAAGAGGAATTGCTACTACGAAAGGAAGCGGGGCGATGGTGTGATGTTCCTTAGCCCACTGAAAGCAGCTTGGCCTAGATTTTCCTGCAGTGTTTGATGTGACCATTCATGCAAACAGGAGTAAAACTTTCTCTTTGCTTTTAATTGAGCAACAACAACAAAGAATGAAAAAGTGAAACACGCTGAAGAGTGGTTTTTGCTGTCATCTGGGCTGCTGTCAGACAGAGAATATGCAGGAATCAGTCCCATTGATTAAACTATTATTAGCAGCAAACAAACAGATGTGTTCAGCCAAAGACAGGACAAACCCCGTGGCCTGTACTTCAGAACTACATACAGAAAAACCCCCATTACTTTACCAAAGGCTTATTTGTTTGGGGTTTTTTTTAAGCAAAGAATTCTCCAGCACAATGTGAAGAAGCAAAGCATACAGCATTTTAACATGCAGGAATTAACATAAAGAAATATCACATTATTGCCTCTGCTCTCTTCCCACAGACTAAACATCATCAGTTTTCGTAGGACCAGGTCCTGTATCTGCAATGAATAAAATGTGGCTTGTATTCATTCAGGACCTTCTGGTGTCCATGAGTCACTGGCAGACACCCTACACAGTGCACAAACACACAGGGGCTGTAGCTTTAGGACAGACATAAAACTCTTATGTAAGCCATAATCCTCTCACAGACTCCTTGTTCAGTGATTTTCAGAGCAGTGCTGTAGAAGCCTGCTGGCATTCCAGTGGCTTTTAAGCCATTTGAAAATGGGGAGATTCCCATCCCAGCACAGACCCCTCCTTGACACTGGTGCTGCTGGGGGAACCCAGACCTACCTGGCAGGGTTTGGGGGCACAGAGCATTGCTGTTCATTGATATTTTGGTCCTCTGCAGAGCTGCTGCTGGTGCTCTCTGTGTGCTGAGTGAATCACCAGGATTAATCTCCTGCAGAGTTCACCGAGGCTAATGATAATCAAGTTAAATTTACACTATATGATCAGAGTTTAATTAGGTACTGTTATACAAGTCCTATTAATTACAGTGGTAATACCCTTACGAAATGCAGATGAGAGGGTGGGGCTGTGGTCAGAGGGGGCTTGGCTTCAGATGAATTCAGGAAAAAAACCCTTTAAAATGCTCTGTGTGTACCTTCAGTTACCTGCTTGCCTCTGCCAGTGCTCAAGATGAAACAAAAAGCTTTAAAACAATTACAATCCTACAAAATATAATAAATCTAGAAGATTAAAGACCTCCTACATCCTACGCTATCACTTCCTATTTACACCAAGAAGCAAGAATTCCATTTTAAATCCCCAAGAGACTCAGTCATTATTAGCTTGCTCTGCTCAAAATCCTACACAGAGGAGTCCCAGGTGATAGAAGGCATCTATTTTGCATGGAGTAAAAGATAGGCAGGTCTTCCTAATATTAAAAAAAGATAAGTTTCTCTTCTCCTTCCCTAGTTTCCTCCTCTGGATGACCTGTTGGATCAGGGCAGGTGCCAGCTGGTGCTCAGCATTTGCTTTGTCCCATCACAGCCTCCCCTGGCACACAGACCCACACGTGCCCCTGGCAGCACTTGCAGGGCATCAGAAAGGTGTGGGGTTCAGCAGCTGAGATCTGAACCCCTCTGTGAGTTACCTTACCTGAAAACTGGGATGTCTCAGCCAGGGAAACTCTGGATCTCAAGTGCAGGAGCTGACTCCAGGTCTCAGCAGGCAGCAGTAGCTCCGTTAGGAAACATTGCACAGTGTGACATTCCAAGCCCCAGAACAGGTCTTTGCTCCAGCTAAATCTTCTCTGAGATACTCACAGAAAGAGCAAAGCTTGTGCCATGTGGCTTTCATTAGCATTTGCTGCATATGCTGTTGGATGGCTTAAGTAAAACCTGCCAGAGTTTGCTGTTACTGCTACTGGCAGGGAAACACCAAATCCTTGCACCCACATGGTCACAGACACAGGTGAAGGTCTCTTCTTGATTAGGCAAATGAGCAACGGAACAGGCTTGTTAGCCAGAAGAGAGTCTGCTCTTAAACATACACACCTGGATGAGCCAGGTTCCCCCTCTGCAAAGTGCTTGCTCAGTTTCAGGAGAAGCCCTGGCACTTTGCCATTTCTGCCACTGCAGTTAATTTAATTAAAACCCCAAAAGATGGGAAGTACATTTCCTTCTTCCTGCAGGATTTGTCACCCTCTCCCCCGTCAGACAGCAGCAAACGAGCATTTTGCACAAAGCACATGTAAAAGCAGCAATATGTTACAGTAGGTTGTATTAGACATTAATTACCAAGCCCTGCCAGCTATAATTATTTCGTTAAGTTTTGGCTAGAGACACTATATTGGCCCTTTACACAAAGCCTGGATACAGCCACATGGGATCCAGGAGGAGATTCCTGTTCCTGAGGGTACGCTAGGTCCCACCCCACCACTGCAGACAGCCAAGCTGTACATGGAGTTATTTTTGATGAAATGGCAATTTCAAAACTGGGCATGGCCCTGTGTGTGAATTCAAATCCCCCTCCCTGTCCCTCGAGGGACAGCTCTTGTGGGGACACACAGGAACTGAGGCAGGAGAGGGAGAGGATGGTTTTTGGACAGTTCCCTGCCCTGAAGGCAGACTGAGAGAGGCTTCTGGCCAACACATCTCCCTCACAGTCCACGTGTGTATTCCCCAGAAGACCCTTAGTCTCTCCCACACCTGGGAGTTGGGCCAAGACTATGAAAGGACCTCAGGAAGGACAGGGCTGGCAGAACACCTCAGATCCCTTGCTGGGGTGTTTGCTTGATGTAGGCACAAAGGACTCACCACTCCCCCTCCTTCCTTGTGCATTCCTGGCTAAAAAGTATAGCTAGGACCAGGACATCCCCCAGAAGGGATACCCTGAGGCTCTCCACATCTTCCTTTCAGCAGAGCAGTGCTCTGAGGAGATAGGCACCAGGCTTTGGCCAAAGCCTTCACCTTTTTTCTGCACTTGTGACAATTGTTGGTCCCTCACTGCTGGGAATGGCACTTGTGACACACTAATGGGAGCACAGCAGTGCTCCTGCAGCAAGGCTTTGATTTAGGAAGCAGAGCTGCTCAGCCCACTCTGCTCTTGCTGATGTAGTGACCTGGTTTTGTCAAGACTGTTTTTCGCCGTTTGTCTTTGATGTCATTTTGGAAGGCAAGTCATGAGAATTTCATGGAAGCATTGACTCAAAAGTTGAACTAAAACAAAGCCAATCACAATACCATTAGAAATGAATGAGGTGCAATTTCCTCTTAGAGGATTATTACACTATTTAGGGTTCCAACACATTTATTTCCACAGTTTAGTAATCACTTTCATGCTTCTCATCAGAATATAATCCATTTATATTTTAATGTAACAAGTTACAAGGATTATCAGCTCATAATAAATATACTCATCCCCTAAAGCATTTAAACAGCCCCTACACTTTGTAAAGAAGATCTTACTTAATGAGCAGACACCTACAAATGAACAAGGAAACTAATACTGTGTTGTATGGAACACCATCAAACTGCAAAATACATGCTGCTTAAATTACTTTTCTGTGAAATTAAATATTTTTCAGCACACAGATTTTTACTTTGAAATTACTTTTATCATGAGAAGGCTTTGGAAGTCTCTGAGACTGCCTTTTGCATTGGGAATTTGTTTACCTTGCAGTCTTAAATTTGGAATATTACATTCAGCTCATGCACAGGACTATGTCAAATCAGCACATCACTCATGAAAATCAAATTAAGGAAAGCTGTCAATAACAACCAAGAGAAATCCACTCAAAAGAAAACCCTGCCTGACTTGCACTTAGGTCAGTCTTAGTGCCCATGAAACCATGTCCACTGAAACCAACTGAAATCCAGAAAATCAGAGAAGTGTAAAAATCTCTCTTGGCCCACTGGCCTGCAGTGAATCACAGGATTTTTCTCTTGCAGCTGTCTGGAGATGGGATGGGAGAAAGTAAATATTACCTCTCAAACTAAAGACATTCCTTGCCTATTCATAGAGCTGCCCAACATATTTCTGGCAGAGTTCTCATGTAGGCTTCTGGTGCTCACTGCAACCATAATTCTGAGTTGTAAGGCAGGAGTTTGAATTATCCTCTGGAGCCTTCAATCTCTGAGCTTCGACACATAGTTCAACTTCCCAATTCTGCCTGTGGTGGTGTTTTTCTTCTTCCTTCCACCTGCTGTATCTGCTCAAAATGTTGTTCTCCATAAGAAAATGTGAAATTAATAGTCTAGGTTGCTTTCATCTTTCAATTTTGCAGGTGTATGTTCCCTTAACCCTTTGCTGTACAGATCAGAGCCACTTGCACTTCTGCAGGTTCACCTATCAAGAACTCCATCCACAGAAGCACACATGCTTTGGAGAATTCCAGGGACACAGAAGTGCTGCAAAATCTCAAAAACTTTTAACGGGAATCCATAGATAGGCTGGCCTTAGAGTTCTAGAGAAAGAGGCTTTTAGCTCTGGCTGGCAAAGAGAATAGACACTTCTATGGTGCAGCCTCTGCAAATACAGGTCATCCCTCCACCCTAGGGAAAGGTGAAGTGAGGAGATAATTATGTGTGAAGTTTTTATTGTTGCTAGAAAATCAATCTCGTGAGTCTTTTCTTAGTTAATTACCAGTTATCCCAACATTGGCAAGGCAGTGTTTTGTGAGCACTGTGTCCAAACAGGAACAAGCTGATGTACAGGATATAAATTTCTTTCTAGAAAGCTGCTTTTGCAATCCTCTCCGGATTTCACCAAAAAGAAGTACTTGGATGCCCAGAGGACTTTGCGCAGTTAAAAAAAGCCCAATGCAAAATCCACAGCTTTGCAGAGAAATTGGCTGTTTTTCATGCAGTGAACTGTACTGATAAGGGCCTATTTCCTCCCAGATAAACCCCACGGTCCATCCACACCATGGAGTTCCAGCCCATGGCTCCTTTTAGCTTTAAACAAGCTTCTCTGCACTAATGTGGAGTCAGCTCCAGCTCAGGCTGTCTCCTCACCACATGGGGCTTCAGCAGGTTCACTGACTACAAATACCTACCCCATCCTTCACTCTCCCTGCTTCCTTAGACCAGCACACCCGTTTGCAGGACTGTTTCAGAACAAAAACAGAGGGTGTTTTTATCCTAGATGAGTGCAGAACCTTGTACATCCTGATGCCCCCCACCTGCAGCATTGACAGGCCCAAAGACAAAGCATTACACTTCCAGCCTTCTGCAGCTTCTTCATGTATGGCAGCCACAAACCTTCTGGCATCATGACAAAGTGCACACCAGACTAGGATCACTCGAAGTGTGAGCAATGAATTAAATCTAATGCTGTTTTCTTCACTTAAGGAGCAAACTTTGCAAAGCTCCTTAACGCCCAATGAAGCAGTTTTACTGCAGCAAGGAATTTTCCTCTTGTGAACTCCATGTTCAAACAAGCTCCCTGGTGAGGTACACACAGACTAAAATTCACATTTAACTTATTAGCTGGGGGAGGAATACAGATGAGGGTTGGATAAATCTCATGAGTCATTGTTTCTGTAGGATAAAAAGCAAGCTTGTCTCAAAAAAAAAATCAATTTGTTTGTTTCTATTGTGTATTGCAGATAGAAGTGCTTAAATAATAGAAAGATTAATAGAAACACTTCAACCAATTGTTCTAGAAAAATGAAAAATAGCTTTTGCATTATGAAAGAATATCCTTTAAATACGGAGAAATAAAACATTTCAAATGAAACAATGTTTTGGGAGAGGGAGACAAATGCAGATTAGTCATGCTTGAATGTACTTTCCCAAACAATGCACTGCTTAGAGCTAAGACTAAGACATGCACATACCCCAAGGCACACGTGATAAAATAGGGACTGTATATTAGTTTAATTCCTTTATCATCTGCTCACTGCTGTATTTTTCCTGTCTCATGCCAAGCCTTACCCTGGATAGCACCATGTGCACATTCTGCATCCTGAGCACTGAACTCATTCCCAGCTGAACCCTGTGGCCACATGAAGGGATGTGCTCTTCAAGTGTGAGGCAGGACAAAAGCCCAGCACTAAAACCATTGAAAAGATAATGGATTGGCACCGTTCAAGGGCAGCACCACCCTCCAGTGCTGTGCAAATTTCAGCCTTTCAGCCTTTTTGATTACTTTAAGTTTTTAGACATGGAAGGAAATGATGACACAGAAAAGGGATATCTGAAAGAAACCCAGGAAGTCTAAAGCCAGCTGAACAAAGTTCTGAAACAGGGGTTTAATGGAATATTCAGAAGAATTGACAAGAAAGGAAAGCATGGGCTACAATGTCTGCAAGCCTTGAGGAGCATCAAGCTGTGCAAAATTAGGTAAAATCCAGGTATCCACTGACTCAAGTTCTCACCAGAAAATTCCCTAGGAAGTCCCTGTGGATGGGTGCTAGTGAATAGCAGATATTGCTGGCAGAGCAGTGGGTATAAAATTCAAGTTCCAGTCCCTTCCCCAGCTGCCCTCCAGTTCTGAGCCTGTGATGTGCCACAGCCAGCAAAGTGCATCTCTTTACCTCTCTGGGGACAGATGTGCCCGAACTCCAAGGCCAGGTCCAATGAGGCCAGGAGATCTCCTGTGCTAACTGCACTAAACACCTCCCTACTTCCACCTGGACACTGTGTTTGCTGTGTTTGCTGGCAATATTCCTTTGGCCAGACTGCTCTTGCTGTAAGGTGATTTCTTTAAAACAGAGCCCAGCTCTCCCTGTGTGCTCAACAAGACTGAGTGCAGCTGGATCCTGCCTTGTTCTTTGGAAATAGCTGCAAGAAGAGCAGGCAGCACATGCAAGGCAAGTGGTATCTGGATACTGTGCAATGCTGCCACATACAGTATTCTGTGATATTCACCTTTGTTTTTGGCACAAAAGGAGTATGCAATGTATTCTGGAGAGGAAAATCCATCAACAACAACAAGAGTTTTATCCAAAAGCTCTTTTTTTTGGCTAAAGCAGCTTAAATTTGTACCAACTCTCAAAAGCCTAGTTTGAAGCAGAATTTTTCCTGAGGAAATATCACAGACAGATTGTGTTTATCAAAGCCTGTGAAGAGTAAATCATGGCTTTATACTGATTATACTGCTGGGAATGCAAATGAGAAAAAGAAGAGTCAGTTGACATCCTGTTACTGATGGATAAGTCTTCTTACCCATCCAAACCACAGCAGTCCTGGCACAGTTTCCTCCAACGCCTCATCTTCATTCAGGACCAGTCCTTGTTAATCCTCCAAAAGCCAGGATTGCAGGCAAGGGAACCTCACTTACAGTGCAAAGCCTCACCTGCTTTTCACAGGAATCTGGAGCACACTGGCCTCTACAAACACAATTCCTCTGACTGGGCAATCAGTGTGTACAGGAATCTCTGTGGTGAGCAAACTGCCCAGTTTGAACTGAGGGAAAACTGTCTTGTCAGAATGCAAGGAGACAACACAAAATAAATTACTCTTGTCTGCTTTACTGGTCAATCAGTTCATGTATTATATCCACACACAGACATGATCAACTGAACTCATGCTTATGTAATCAGACACATTACTCCATTGCTTCACCTGTAACTGAATAGCACTCTAGCAAATTAGTTCTGGTGCTCTGCAGAATTACCTGCTGGATGAATTACCTGTTCACTTCTTGAACAAAGTCCATAAAAAGCACACAAAAATCATTTATCCCATCAAATGGCAATTTGGACCATGCAGTTAGAGCACAGCTGACCTGAGGTAGAAAGCTCACAAGCCACACAGCTCTCCTTCCAAATTAATCCCTTGCATAAGCTTGATATAAAGCAAACACAGCATTTTGGCATGGGCAGGCACCTCGAAGAGCTGCACCCATCACATATTCTTGAGGGGGGTCTCTAAGATTTCCTTATCAAAACAGTTCCAACACCCAGATCATCAGAATCACCTGTGGTTTGAATTTTTTGGTGAGAGCATACTTTGGAAGAAAAAAGCATTGTACTGCAGATATAACACAAGTTTGTAAAGGAAACTCTAGGCTCTATCATAATGCTTCACATTAAGAATCACCCAACACTTGCTAATTCTGTGGGAATTATTCTAGGAAAGGGCTCAAAGCGTGACGTGGTTTGAGAGCAAAGTGGGTTCTCTGTGCTGTCAGACATAAAACCACTTACACATCAAAGACTCATTCCCCTGAAATGAGCAGCATTCCAGCTGTGAAGCCAAACTTCCAGTTCAACTCTAATATTAGCAGAACTGCATTAATGACTCAAGCATGCTAAGAAAAACTGCATCTTGAGGATGAAGAACTGCAAAGCTATTAAACATCTCCTCCATGGTGCCTGCAGCATGGGCCCACGCCCACAGCAGTGGTTGTTCTTAATCTCTGACTGCTATTACTCTCACTCATAAATCATTCTTCAATTATGAACAGTTTTAATTAATAACATATCCCCTGCGCCTATGCCCTGGGCCACTAAAACTATTAAACCACAGTGTCTCATGTGCCAACTAAAAGCAGCAATAGCTTTTTTTGCAGGCCTGTGAGCAGTTTGTACTGTTTTAAGAGCACAGCTGCAGGTAAGCACCTGACCACCCCTCCAAACAGTGGAATCATCTCAGCAAGAACATCCCACCCAAAGCTGCTAGGACAAAAGGGTTGTGAAGCATGACAGCAAACCAGCACTAAAAAATCTCTGTTCCAGGCATTCAGCTAGCCAGTCACCAAATTAACTACTCAACTCTCCTAGCTCTTCACCCTGGGCATCCTTCCCCACAAAGCTTCCCAGTCTGTATCCCTGCCTTTTGAAACCTCAGCTGGCTCTGTCTCGTGGTCTCAGAACTGGGAGACCAGCACCTAAAAATGCTGCTTTCTGCAGGAATCCACGTGCATTTTCTCCATCCCTTTTCTTACTGCCTTAGGTTCAGACAGAGCTCAAGTCCCAAGAGTTTACCTCCATTTCCTGTCTTACAGCTCAGCATTGTTACACAACACTGTTTTCTCCTAACAAAGACACTCAAGCTCTATGCCAACAGCTCAGAAATTCAGACACTGGTGCACCTTCAGATAAGAGAATGACTCTGGGAACCCTGAATCACAAGCAATTTCTTCTTGCAAGCCCCATTCATGCACCTGAGGGCCTCCTCTTGCAGGGACACAACAAGCTCTGCTGTCACCTTCAAAGATGCAGCTTCTGTATTACTCTTAACCTGACAGTTGATTGCAGCTAAATTAGAGTGGCAGTTGCTCTTTGGTATTTTTAAAGAAATATTTACACTCCCTCGGTTTAACCATGCCCTATGAGATGACTCAGAGGCAGTAACAATGCTGCTTTGTACAAGATAAAGTGAATAAATGTGTCCCAGATCTCACACAGCAAAGCTGTTAATCTATGAACAACTTTAGTTGGAAGTTTAAATGGAATTACCTATTTTATATTATTTACATTCAGTATTTCAGACAAATGGTTCTGCATAATCCCTTGAAAACCAGTAGAATAAGCACCTCCAAACAAAACATAGGGTGCCTCTGCCATCATGTATCAAGCAATGCTATCACATTCCAGCCCTCACCCCATCTCCCCAGGTCACTCCTTTGCTTCACAGGACCTTCTCCTCTTGCCCCATGGGCTGCACCCTACCCACACTTGTCACACCCCAAATATGGCATTTTGTAACACGTGTGCCTCAGCTGGTTATTTATTCTCATCTCTTACCCACCTGAACTAGAAGAAACCCAGCCCTCACCTGATGCTCTCAGTACACCTTGTCCAGCTGGGAGGGCTGCCAGAAGCCAAAGCAGAGTTTAACTACAGTAGTCACAACAGGCTAAAACCCACCACAACTGCAGTTACATCAAACATTTCACTGTTCACCAATGCACTAGGTGAGAACGTAATTTCTCAGTGAGCACCACACCTTCCCCTGGCCCATCAGTGATCAGGGAGCACAGCCTGCCCTCTAGTTTGTCATGCTGCTCTAGCAACACAGCAAAAGCCCAATCTCCTTCCTGAAAGTGAAAACAACACAGGAGCTTGGGCCTTCTGGAGGGCAGGGCTGCTGTTTTTGTTTGGCTGCTTTCTTGGGGATTTATTTTTTTAACGTTGAGTGTTATTATTGGGCCCTTTCTTACAATGCAAGAAGCAGGTGTGTAGTGTTTTATTTTGTTTCCAGTGTACTACAAAGACTGTTTCAAGTTCATACACCTTAACCAATGATAATTCCTGTGAACAGCACAATCACCATCACCATTTCCTCTGGAGACTTCTTATTCAGTGCTGGCAGCTAATAATGAGTTTAGTCAGGCATCCCTGAGCACAAACCAAAGCTGCTCACTCACCTGCACACTCTCACGGGCTGGGTACCCACCAGTGTCCTGCAGGCATTTGAAAAACCAGAGATGTCCACTACAGAAGACAAAAACAAATGAAAAGTCACCGACTCCCCAATTCCCCCACTGTCTATTCACTCTTGGAAAATGTTCTGGAAAATTTCTGCTGCAATCTGTCTCCAGGTATTTGCTCACTGTGAGATACAATTGCTTGCTTTAGCTGAACTAGTTGTCAACTCATGCAAACACATGACAGACCATTAAGTGAAAGGCAACTAGGAAGTACAGAAGGATTTATGCAGTTTTTCCAGTTGTCTTTAAGAGTTGTCTCAAATCCATTCCTAGTAGTAAAATTAACAAACTTACAGTACCACTTTAAAATATCACACTGTTAAAAATTTCGTATCACCATTCTGTGGTGATGAAAAATAAAATAAAATAAAAAATCAAACCAACAAGAATTCTGATCTCTCCACAACTTTTATCAGTTTAAACGTGGTGGGCTTGACCTTGGCTGGATCAAAGCATCACCTTCAAAGATCTTCCAAAGGATGGATTAATGCTCAGCTCAACTGCTGAGACAGTGCCTGCACATACAGCAGATACCAAACTTGTCAGATTTTTTTAACTGAACACTTGTAATAAGGAATTATTTTCCTGTTGCTCCCAGGAAATCTGTGTCTAGGGATTCTGCTACATGAAAAACAAAACAGACATAGCATAGGAACAAGCTAATAGAGAACAGCAGATGTGTTCCCCTTGGAGTCAGCATCTTAGATTTGTAATATGTATTTTTTATGCCATTGTCTTCTAGTACCAAACTTCAACTTCTTTGTCATAAGTGCAACTCTCCATTTATCTCCACTCTGAAAAAATTAAAAAAAAAGCAGCCACGGTATTGAGCAGGGCTATGTATTTGCTTTAAGCTGTACTCTATATGTGAAATATTAAAGACATTATTCAGAAAGTGTTCAGCACAGGCTGTTTACTGGATCTTGTACTGGGGGGTAGGTCTTTATTAAAAGGCAGCATTTGTTCCACAACATACACTTCACACACTGGAGAGCAGGAAGCCAATATGCCCATGTACAAACCCACTTTGCACTTCAACCACTCTGGGAAGATTCTCCAGTTTGCCAGCAGCAACCTGGCAATGGGGCCCTGGATGAGCAAAGGTAACACGGCAGGAACCAGGTGTGAAAACTGATTTGCATTAGTGTGCCATGCTGCATGTGCTTGTGCACTCCTGGGACTGGTGGACAAGACAGGAGTGAGCCTTGGGGACATAATTCTCAAGCCACTGGGCACAGATAACCAATTTTTGCCTCATTTATATGTAAGTTCTACCACAGACACATGCAGCACCAAAACCACGCCAAGCCCCACATTAAGCAAAAAACTTCCAAGAAAGGCTAAACTAATACAATAAACTGGAAAATTCAAATTAACAGAATGACCTCAAGCATAACAGCTTAACTGCCATCATCAGGGTTAAGAAAGTTTGTCTTGCTGGAACTTTAGGAAAAATGTTTTAGCCAGAGATTAAAAGCTTGCTAACAACAGCAAAACAGTGGAATGAAATTCATGGCATTTTACAACACAAAAATCTCACTAAGGTTTGACTACACACAACCAAGGAAAAAAGAAAACAATCAACATATTGTATCATTTCACAGTGTACAAGTAAGTAGTCATGAAGAGAAGCCAGTATTCCACGTGGTCATTTTTGTGTCCTGTGCTTCCTAAAGGACACCATTTGCAGACAACTACAACTTCTTTTCTCTTGCTCCTTCCCCCACCAGCCATTACAGCAGCTTATGACTGTTACTGACACTGCTTTACCACAGGAAATCCAACTTTAGCAAACATCAAGGAAATACATACCTATCTAAAGACATACACAAAATATTCCATGCCCCTTCCTTTGCATTATCATGATAAACTGTAGAAGGGGAGAAAGATGAGCAATGTGTCATACCACAGTCCTCCCAAAAGGAAATTAAAGATTGAATTTTACAGTGCAATAAAAAAAATATAAATGAAAAAAAAATTGTTCTTCACATTAGAAAGACATCACCTGAGTTTCTAAACAATTCTGGTTTTGAAATTACTTCTAAGCACAGCAATAGATTAATTATGTCTATCCCACTGTGTTGGGATAGAGGTAGTTTTCTTCATAACAGCTACCATGGGGCTATAGTTTGAATTTGTACTAAAACCAACACACTTACGTGTGCAGCTTTGGTCTGAATTTGTACTGAAAACCAACAGACTTATGTGTGCAGCTTTTGCTTTACCTATTAAACTGCCTTTATCTCCACCCATGAGTTTTCTCACTTTGCTTTTCTGATTCCCCCACTCATCCCACTGAGGGGTCACAGTGAGTGAGCAGCTGCATGGAGCTCAGTTGCTGGCTGGGGTTAAACCCAACACACATCAATCAGGAAAGTATTCACAGCAAAGTGAAATTCCATCTTTCCCACTGTAGCTGGATAGTAAGTAATGTAGCTCTTTTAAGCAGCAATTTAATTCCTTGAAAATGTAATGCTTGCTTCACGCCAATATTATTTTCAGAGCAAGCCAGAAAAATACTAGACATGGCAAAAGTAGCTACAGGAGTTTTCAACAGTATGTAATTATTCCACTTGAATTGCAAGTTAAGGCCGCCTCAGCTCAACAGAGTAGAAGCTGGCTACAGAACAACTTCCATCACCATTACAGAAAACACCAGCACACAGTCAAGATGAGCACAAGTCTTATTTTAACCACAGCTGAGGCATCGGCCTCCTCTTTGTGCATGTGCATTACACACTTGGACGAAATGCTTTTCCTTCAGCTCACAAAACCAACTCTGCTGCACAGTCTGTGGCCACCAGACAGGGATGATCTTTGCTTCAGTCCTGTTTGCCTTCGCGCCACTGCCGCGAGCCCTCGCTCCAGGCCACGTACACAAAGAGAGCAAGCACCACATGGACAGTGACCACAGCAACTATGGCAGCATAAAAATAGCTGTCCCTGTCAGACATTCCCAAGGAACCTGAGGAAACAAAGAAAAGAGTATTGGTTAGGAGATAGGAACTCTGACGTGGCAAGTCGCAATTCTCCCTAAAGACCGAAGTCACGTTTACTCCTCTCACAAAAGTCTGAGCTCAAAATGATTCACAGGAGAGAATTCACTGTGATGGTTAAAGGCCTTGAAACTATTTCTGGAACACTGCAGAATTCAATATCTGGGATAAAATACCCTAGATTTGATGTCAACAGCTTAGAGTTGTACAACATTCACTTTTTCTGTTAGTACCTTCCAGCACCAAACAAACCTCAACATCCTTTTTTCCTAAATGTAACTCTCTTTGTGGGGCAATAAAATGGGGAAGGGAGGTGGGAGCAAGAAGGGGGAGAATTCTGTAAGAATTTGCCACTAAAACTGCAGAAAACAGTAGAACAATTAAATTTAGAAGACTATTACCTTCTGTATTTGGACTGTAAAACAATAATGCCCCACCAGTCAAGATACATGAATGCATCTCATATAAAATAAGCCTTCAAATAAAAGACCAAACTGAAATATTGCTTCCGTTAATTAATTTTAAAAACCCAACAAAATCTCCCCCAAAGCAAACAAAATCTACACATTCCAGCACTCCAAACCCATCATCCTGCAAAGATAATCCTTTCAGTGCTGACAGATCTTGCCATTAACTGACACAGCAAAGTTAAAGCTCAGCTTGCTGCACCTCAAAAAAAAAAAAAAAAAGCTAAAAAGGATCTTGAAAGTTACTTAACAAGCTTTGAGCCTTCTATGTACTACATACAGCAGCACACATCAAAGGAGAATCATCTCAGGACAACTTGGTTACACACTCATAAACTGCTCTTAAAAGCTTTAAGAGTTTAGAAATTTAAATATGCTTTCTCCCTTCCTCCTCCCCACTTTTGAAGGAGATAACTTCCAAGAACTGCAGGAGGTAAGTATTAAACCCTTGCAGAATCAGGACTACAGCGTGCCTGCTTGTACAAACAAACAGTCATAATCTCTCTCCCTTTTTTATTTTGTTAATTAAAAGAAAGCTCCACAAGCAACCACATTCAATATCAGAAATTGCATGTAACTTATTTAAATGCACATATGTTTCAAAAAGCAAAACAGAACCCTCATAAACAACATTATTCTGTCTCAGGGACATGATTAGTTTGCAACACCTGCAGGAAACTTGTCTCTGATGATTCTGACAAGAGTCTGCTGCAGGGTGGTGTGAGGTTATCTTTAGCAAGGGGAACAATGCACCTCTATACAATAGAAACCACTGTCTAATAAACAGCAAATTCTGGACTGCAGACCACAATAGGGAAGGATACACTGACAATTTATATAATTTTCTGTTCTAATTAGACATTACAGGACCTTTTGTCTAAATAAGGAAACAAATATTCAAAACAGGAAGAACAAAGATGCTATTGGAGGTTTGTGCTTTTCCTCTATTTTTGTAATAATAATGCTAATTGGCAGAAACAAAATTACCTTCAAATACATAAGCCTTTGATGAAAAATATAGCCCAACAGGTAATGTAATCATTAGAGCTGTGAAGAACAGAAGCGTTCTTAAAGTTGATGTTAATGAACCCTCATTTCTGAAATAAATAAGAGAAGTTACACACAAATCAAAGTCACAATATATATGCCTGAAACAGGACAAGAACTTGTTCCAAACAGAAGCTGATAACTTTTCAAGAACTAAGTGTATTGTTTGGAAGCAATAAAGACTTGAAGTATGCATTTGTTGGCTGCAGTAAAAATGAGAGTATTCAAAACAGTGTAATGATTCTGCCAGTCTAAGCTCACAAACAAAATTAGAAACAATCTTTAGACTTTTCCCCTCTTACTGTTCTGCAAGCATTATAACATAGGGGGGTTAATATGTTTATCAGTGCATTACTGTATAATTATTAAATATCTAATATTAGTTATGCATGCACATGTCATATGACAGTATTCTGCATTAAAACTTGCCAAGTTCCTTTTTTTTTGAAGTAACTACCAGTCCAGGAAAATGACAAATCCTACAGGCTGGGATAGAAAGGGAAGTACACCAGATAAACTTAACAGCTTACTACTCCAAGTTCCTTTTTATTAGGTCTTCTTCCTCTATTTAAAAATAATTCCTCACTTTTTAACTAAGAAAGCTGGAATAAGTGTAGTAACACTCAGAACATAGAGCCACTACACCAAATCATTGCCTTCACAGATCTAAACCTCAAACACCTTTAACAAGAGAGGGCTTGTGAAGCTTTATGCACTTGGTAGGGTCTGCCTGAGCTTGACCTTCTAGAACAGGTGTTGTGTTTAGCAAACACCACAAAGAGCCTGGTTCCGTGTGTGCTTCCACCAGTTCTCACCGACTCTGCCCTCCTGACTGCATTATTTCATGCTGAAATAAACACGCAAGCCAGGCAATACCCTTCTGACTTTCAAAGATTGCCTCATTCAAAGACATGGGTCCTGAGGGCGTTGAGACACAAATATGTGTGGTTTTATTTTAGGGGAAAAAAAATAAAGTGGAAATGGGGGAAAAAGTGATCTCATCCTCTGACAGATATGTGCAGCCATGCACAGCTTCTACACTGCAGCCAGCTGCTCACACACTGCCATACATTCAGGCAGCATGTTAGGTAGCTCAAAAAAAGAAAAACAACCCTATTCTTTCCCTTTACTTTGCCTGAAGGACTGTCAGGGTGGAGGACATAACTGCATTCAAAATTTCCCTGCGGAAATTAGAAACCATTCTATCGACACTTACCCACAGAAGAGTAAGATGACCTCCAGCTTATTACCAAAGTTAAAAACTCCACTGCTGACAAAATACTTTTCTTACACTGACATACTCTCATCGCTTCCCTACGCAGCAAAAACAAACAGTCGTGTATAAGCTCAGCCTAGCTCGGCACGTTTCCCCGGCGGCCGGCAGCCTCCACGCCCGGGATTCGGGGCGGCCCAGGGTCATGGAGCGGGACCAAGGCAAACCGGGGGCCCCCTCCTCCTCCTCCCGCTCCGGCTCCTCCTGGCCCCGGGGCCTCCTTCTCCACCCGCTCCGGCTCCTCCTGGCCCCGGGGCCTCCTTCTCCACCCGCTCCGGCTCCTCCTGGCCCCGGGGCCTCCTTCTCCACCCGCTCCGGCTCCTCCTGGCCCGAGCTGCCGCTCCCCTCCCGCTCTTCCCCGGGTGCCCCGTGGCTGCGGCCGCACCGCGGGCTGACGGCGCCGGGCGCGCTCCCTTCCCCGCACCCCACCGCCGGGCCCTTCTCCTGCCTGCCCGCCCCGGGACTCACGGCCTGAACTCGGCCACGGGCACGGCGCTGACGGGCCCCGGCCCGCACCGCTCCA
>VYXD01012323.1:87358-195103 GCA_013397195.1 Hylia prasina | reverse complement strand
GAGAGAATGAGGGACGGGAATGGAGGCAGGGAGAGAATGAGGGACGGGAATGGAGGCAGGGAGAGAATGAGGGACGGAGGGGTGGAGAAACGGGGAGTCTGAGGGATGGAGGGATAGAGAGACTGAGGGATGGAGGGATGAAGAGATGGAGAGACTGTCACCCAGAATTTTTACAGCCTTCTGATAATTTTTAAAGTCTTCTGAGAATCTCTAAAGTTTTGTGACTTTTCTAAAGCTTTTTGAATGTTTACAGGTTGAAGTGGTGTCTTGCAAGCACTTTGCAGGAAAAACAGTCTTTGTTTACATTCCTTCCTCAAGGAGAGACCTTTGATGGACTTTTGTCTCTGCCAGTGTGGATGGAGAGGTGGCAACTTCTCCCTCCAATCCAGAGGCAATCCCTGGAAAACTATATAAACCCCAGTTGTAAATAAACTTTCTCTTTCCTGCCTTTGGAGCTCACTTTGTGTGCTGTGCCTTCATCCCGTGTCCTGTTGTGACAACTGAGGGATGGAGTGAAGGAGAGACTGGGAGATGGAAGGAATGACAGATGAAGGGACCAAGGAATGGAAAGATGTAGGGATGAAGGGACAGAGGGACCGAGGGAAGGTGGATATGCAAGGAAGGTTTGCTGTGTAACTGGAGCTTAAAACTTCCAAACAGTTCTTCAAAATGCTTAATAAAATTCCAGCTAGCCAATCCCAGCATTTAAACTAAATGTAGGAGCAGGTTTTGTTTACTTATAAACAAGCAATTAAAAATAATTTTAAAAATCAATTAAGTTAATTTAGAGTTAAGATAGAAATTGGATCACTGAAAAATTATGAATGTGGGTACAAAGAACATTTAATCACTACAGGATGTTCTTTCCACTTTTGGTTTGACTTTCTTGATTGTTTCCCCAGAAGGGAAAGCAATGACATAAGACAGTCTAGTAACAGAACAACAAAGCAAGGAAATATAAAAGTGGAATATGTCTCGCATCATATAAACTTACCATAAAGATGCATATCAAGGATTAGAAAGTAGCAAATCATTTAAGGCTGAACAGTCCAAGTCATTAACTTTTAATATAAAGTTACTTCATATCTCCTCACACTGATGTTTTTTATCTCCTAGACTAATAACAATTTTGCTGAATGACTTCCTGCATATTAGCTGCTTTTCTTTTGTGAGCTCATAAAGGAAGTACAAAACTGCTAGAAAAAAATTTTGCAAATGTGAAAGAAAAAGAAGCCTTTTATTTGCATTTTTGTATTAACTAAAAGACCTGGAGCAAACAAACTTTTGTCTGTTTTGCTTCAAATTTTATACATCAGCTATTCTGAAATTTCAGGCAGACCACAGACCTGTCTTACCTTCTGGATTAAAGAGCAAATATAAAACTTGCCCTTAAGCAGAAACTGTTCTGCAAGCACAAGAATCTGCCAACTGTGGGACTAAATATCTGCTTTTCTAAGACTTGGTCCTCAACAACATTTACCAGGAGATGCTTGAAGAATATTAAAAACACAGACAGCCCCTGCTTCTCTGGGGGTCTGTGTCTCAAGCGTGCAGAAGAGGCAGGAAGGTGCCTGCTAAAGCAATACCATCTAGTGGCAGATGCAGAAAGAGAAATCATTATTTAAAACCAAATCCAGTATTTAAAACCAAACCCACCTGCTTTTTTTTTAATTATTTGTTTCCATGACAATGTATGAAAAACGTTATGCAAATAATACTGTAATTAATGCAAGTAATTTATTTACTGAAGTTGTGTGAACTGTGAACCTCTACAGCTCAGAAAAAGATGTCTCATGAGAGGTGAAATGATGGATTGGCTAACTCTGGAATTCTCCATGATAGTCCAGGCCGAAAGCCCAGCAAGCACAGAGCATGTTACAGAGCTGGCCACCCATCTTCTGTGGGAATAGAACCACAGTGACATTAATTCTTGGGCTGGCAAAGCAAGCATTTATCTGGGCATTACGGGGCTCCATTCCCTGTTATTGCACATCTCAAGGTAAGTTAGAGCAAAGAGCTCAGACACCCCTATTAGCTGATGGAACTTGGAAGTCTCACAGGGTAATTTCCCTGTGTTCTGGCTTGCCCCTGGGGTGGCTTTGCCCTGTGGCAGCCAGTGCTCTGCAGGCTCTGAGAGGGGACAGCTGGGCAGCACCAGGTCCCAGCAGGTGACAAAGAAATACACCCTATTCTCTTTCTGAGTTCACAGGCACCACTGGAAGCAAGAGAGTGGCTTAGAGCAAATGCA
The DNA here is from genome assembly GCA_013397195.1 of Hylia prasina. NCBI lineage: Eukaryota > Metazoa > Chordata > Aves > Passeriformes > Sylviidae > Hylia > Hylia prasina. The sequence continues at coordinate 192,855 of VYXD01012323.1, read as the reverse complement.
AGCAGGCAGTAACTTGTATCAGCAGAGCAGGTTTTGGGGTTGGCACCTCTAGACCAGGGCCCTGGGAATAGTAGGGGAAGAGAGATCCCTCAGTCACAGTCTCAGGGGATTGTGTGACAGACACTGAATGCATTCCTCAACCCCACCCATACAAATAAACTGGAAAAGCTGTCATTCCCTGAGCAGATCCAAAGACACATTTTACAGACTACAGAAACCTCCATGGATTTTACGGCTAGCACACTTTCTGCTCATTAAAAAGGATGTTGTTTTATGCAATGGGAGCTGTAATACTTTATGCCTACTAGCTCTGGGCTGACAGCCCTTTTCCTTCCAAAGATGCCCTCAGCAGCAGGACTGACCTCAGCTGTTCCTTCCTTTCAGGTGGGAAGAAGCAGGAAGAAACTTGGGTCTCCAGAAAATTCTTCAGTAGGGGCTGGCATGAAGCATTCCCCTGCTCTTTAGAAGGGCCTGGTGTGAAACATTCCCCTTTGGCTTTCAGATCAATATTAGTGCAGAATAAGGGGGAAAGAGTCCTTTGCAGGGCAGGGTCACAGCCATGCCCATATGGATTTCCTTCTGTTGTAGAAGACATCCCTGGCAGTCAGGTTGACCAAGTGCTTACATTACAGCCTTCCTCAGCACTTGAGGTCAGATGAAAACAGGGTGATGCTGTTTGCAGACAGAAAGCAGAAAGTTTTGGTTTAGAAAGAAGATCAATAGATATGAACACATACATACATACATATACTATAAATCAGCAATAAGAAAGACAGTGCTTGGGAGTAAATAATGCTATAGTACAACAATTAGTGATACTACTGTGTGACTGCACTGTGTGGGAGGATTTAAAAACCTGTCATTTCGTTGTTGAAACACTCCTAAAACTGAAGAATTTCTGACGAGCTTCATAACACCATTTACATGAAAACTGCTTCCTCTTCTCACCGCACCGGAAAATCTCTATTTTGCTTTCATTGCATCTGAACCAAGAAATAGTCCCTGTTCGTCCTGCGTCCTGGAAAGCATTGCAGAGCTCTCCTGCAGCCACGGCATATCCCTGCTGGGAGCAGCTAATTTCCCGGAATTCTGCCCGGGAGATGCTGAGCTCCGGCCGCTCCCGGGCAGGCAGCATCCCCTAGATGGAGCTGCGCAGCTGGGAATGAGCACCCGCCGCCGGGAGCCCACCGGCACCGTCCCATCCCACCCCATCCCACCCCTCCGTGCCCGCGACCCCCGCCTTGGGGCTCCCATCACTGTGCTGAGCCCCCAGAAAGCTCAGCCGATCCCACAGCCCTGCAAGGATGGCTGGGTCTGGGTGTTTATTTAACTCTGTTTCATCAAACCCCGCGTTTTAAGCCTTTTCTAGAATCTGGCTGCACTTTCCTGAGATTATTTCAGTATAGAAGGTATCATAGCTGAGCCCTCATCGAAGAAGTTTATTTCTAGCTGTTAAAGGGGGCTGCTGGTTTAACTGCATCGTATTTTATAACCCAGCATCTATTCCTCATTTCCAGACTGCGGCTTTGTAGCCCTCACTTGCTCTGCTCATCAGGGAGCTGTGAGACACCTGAACAGAGGCTCAAAGCACAGCAGCACCAGCAGAGCCCCCAGCACTGGGACTGTCCTGGCACTGGCACCCCTGGTGCACATCACAGCCCTTTCTGCAGCACACCTGGGGCAGGCCCTGGGGTGCAACGAGAGGCTGGACATGAGTTCAGAAAGAGCAGGAGCTGCTCAGGTACAGGTAACTACCCTGTACCTTAATTATGAATTTTATTATGTGTTTTGCTGGGATACAGATACTTTTTTTTTTTTTTTTTTAATGAAGTTAATGCTACATAGCAGAAATCACAGACTGAGTTCTGAAGAGTCTACATTAGCACTTTTTGTCAGGCCAGAGTCTGCCCTAAAGGCTAAGAAAACAGAAAACTGCTGTTGCCTTGGGTGAACACTGGCAGCTTGCTACAACTACACCACAGGGGAAAATTGTGCTCTGCATTAGCTGTGTGAGAGCAGCCAGCCTGAAGGTGACAATTTCCCAAGACAGAATATCTCATCTACCCAGAGACTTTTCCTTTGATACACAAAAGCATAATTTCAGTTCTGGGAAGAACACTGATAACTTTCCCCTGCTTAGAAAATGAAACTCACAGGAATACCTTTTTCTTCTCCCTTTCGTCCATAAAATGATGGCCAGGAACTCCCTCAGATATGTATTTTTTCACTCAGCACATGCCACTTCTGATCACTTGGGCTAGATCCATCCACAAAAGATGCTGAACAGTTGGTGTTTAGCCCACACAAAGTCCCATCCACAAAACAAGATTTTCCTTTACTTTTCTCACCTACAGGATTTGATTCTGATCTGATATTTTCAGATCATACAGAAGCCAGAGAAGCAACGATTGTCCTCAGCTTGTTTACCCAGATTCAGTGGTTGTGTGGTCACCCCAGAGTGAGGAGAAATGGGCTTTACTTCTGGGATACACCTTTAAACTTTAATTCACATCTGCCCCCCAGGGGACTGTCCCCAAATATCCAGCAACAGATGAATCTGGGATGGCCACTCTCTTAGTCTGTTGCCTTTACATAAATGAAAAGCCCTTTTTGCTTTCAAACTTTTCAAGCATTTCACACAACCCCCCAAAACAAATCTCCAACGCACACAAAAAGATTTTTCAGAGAAATAAGATTCATCTTACAAGTGTGAATGTCTAAACATCACTGAGAATGCAGCAAGGTCTGCTCAGCCCTGCTGGGAGTCACAGGCACCCCAGCCCACTGCAGCTAGCTCCAGGCTGAGAGCAGAGCAAGGAGCTGTAGGGGATGATTGCACATCTGGATGGAACACGGTGGAAACTGCCCCTGAAAACACAAAAAGCAGCATGTGCCATCTGAGCAGAGCACTGAGGGAAATGAACCCTCGCTTTTTTCCCCCCCCACACTATATGGTGGCTGTGAAATTTTTCACAATCACAAGTAAACAAGGTGTTGTCATGCCTCACTCAATACACCATGCCCCAAAATACCTCAGCTTGCTCCTCTCACAGCGGGCAAAAAACCCATCTTGTTCTGCAACTTGGGTTTTAATTTTGCAGCCTCGTATCCCTGTACAAGCCTGGGCTGGTTTTATGAATTCTGATGATGTGTTGCAGCCTAATGTGGCAGCCTGATAGATGTAGACTGAAGGAAGGGGGGATTTAATAACCCTGGCCTGGGCACTGAGCTGGTAATGAAGAAGGGTTGTTATTAGTCGTTTGCATAACATAAAAGGAGATCCAGATCTAGGCTTAATAAATTCTTCCTCGTATAGAATAACACAGTTATAGCCATTTCTATAAAAATGTCAAAGCCTTTATGTGAAGTAAGTGTTCCTTCAGAGCATAAAATACAGTCCTACAACTCAATAAAAATCACTTGTGTCACTGCACTGATTTCTTTGAAGTGTCACTAAAAAGGGCAGGGTAGTGAGCTGAAGCATCACTCTTGTTCTCACCTGGGATGTGAGACAGCACAGTGATAAGAAGCGCTAAAGTTAGGGTGCAAGAACTAAACTGGAGACACTGAGGGGCAAGCACAGAGAAGCAACGCCCTGCCTGTGCATCTACTCTAAAGTCACACTGCCTTTTCTGTTTAGGTGATGTTCTGGCCCTGAGAAACTCTAGGTCATCACCCAAAATTAGGAGATAATTGTCTCAGAGGTGGTTCAAACCCCCAGGCAGTGGGAGGTGGATGGATTGGGTGACCAGCAAAGGGCAGCCCAGCACTGTGAGGTTTGTTCTGGTACCAGGCACAACGTGCAGAAGGCACATTCAGGTTCTCAGAGACAACTGGTGATGCTCCATGTGGAAAAAATTACTGCAGCAGTAACTGTGGGGAGATGGAGGTGGTGTTGCAGGAGCCTCAGCCACTTGCTCCAGGTATTTTCCTGTCTGGCACTGTCCCCTTGGAGAGCTGCACCTGCCCCATGCCTGGGTCAGTGCCTGTCTGAGCTGGCACACAGTGCTCTGATCCCTCCAAGCACTGCAGCATGGTTTATGGATGTGCAGAGACATGCAGTAAAATATGTATTTAGTGCTCTGGGTAGTCCTGGGTGTAGATCAAGCCTTTCATCCTAATGATGCAGCCACCCCTCACAGCACTGATCCTGCCACAGAGCAGTGCCTCAGGGATGTTTCCTTCAAAGCCCTAAACTTGGACTGGTCTAAGAGAGACAGACTTTTTGAAGAGCAGTGGGCTAGTAAAGTCCTTTCACAAACTGTGTGTGTTAAATTTGTGTACCAGGCAGCTTAAAAAGCATCTGTGCACCTTCATATCAAAAATTAAATTGCTGACAACTCACACCAAGAAAAGGAGTTTTTCAGGGCTCACTCTGACCATGCTGCACCTCTACAGCCTGGCAATAAGCATCCATATTCGTTAAAACAATCTTTGTTAGAAAAAACTTTTACCAAGGGGAAAAATAGATCGCCTGCAATTTTAGAAGTAATTTTCTCTAGTCCTAACGGTTATTCTCAGAGGTAATAATATTCCAATATTATAACAATATTCCAAGATTCTCCTGCACTACAACAGAGCCTTTCCTCCCCAAGTGCTTTTAAACTTACTTCACCCTACCCTGTCTCCCAGAATTTCAGCAGAGAGAAGGGGAACATGGTTATCTCATCCAGCCCACACACAAGACCCATGGCTGGGATGTGACCAGCTGGAAAACAAGTCATGATTTAGTTTGGAAAGGGGCAGACTGAGCCCAGCTGTCTGCCATGCACGGAGGCCTGTTGCTACATTCACAAATATACAGACATCACTGGGGATTTGGGTTATAGTTCTGCAAGATGTGAGAAATTTGGTTTTAGGCGCAGAGCACTCGATCAAAAAACATCACAGCCACACAACACAGCCCAGCAGTCAGGTACCAACCCAACCAACCAACTCAGACCTGCTCAAGACTTTCCAAGGAGTGACTTTGGGGCAGAAATTTCCCCCCCAGATGGAACATCACTTGTGCTCCTGTGGCCAGCACAAAGCACACAAGATAGCATACTCTAGCATGGCTGTGCTTGTGTGCAGACATTTAACCATGGAACATGTTCAGGCAGATGGAATCACATGGATCCAATAATTAATCAGCTGAAATGGTCCAACATTTTCAGTTCTGCTCCACTGTACCACACAGAGTATCATGCATTGCTGTCTGTTCATTTGGTTGAGTTTAGGCAACCTGAGGAGTAACAGTCCTCAGCTTATTTGACACAAATAATCCCATTCTACAAAATGAATTCTACATTCCCATTCTACAAAATGCTGTGAGAGTCAATGTGAAGATTTTCAAGCCATCCCAAAGCTTGGAAAAGCTTCTTAGTCAAATTGCAAGTCTCCACTGAGATACACACTCCTGATTTGGCTGAAGTTTAGTGGACCAGTAATGCTCTCTCTTGCTTTTTTAGAAAGAATATAATTAAAATCACACACACACACACACGTAACACACAGTGATTAACAGTGATTAGCAGATATTCTTTGCAAGAAAAGAGCAGAATATCCCTAGTCACATACACACCAACTTCCACATGCATGTAAGCCATTCTCCTTGAAGGGGAAATTATGGTACATGGGGTGAATAAATCATCCCGGGCATATTTGGGGATGTCCCACACTCCCTCACCACTCCCTCAGGAAACAGAATGTGGAGAAGCTAAAATAAATTGGAGAGATGAGCAGTAATTTATTTTCCCGTCTGGAAAAGATAATTTAACTACTCAATTAAACATTGCCTAAAGCCATACTATTAGAGCTGCATGTCCCATCTGTAATACAGATGGATTTTGCTCTCTTATTACTGGTCTTCATGCTGTCTGGTACTTAAAAATTCTGGTTTAATTAGATGACACCTTCCATAAATGCGGAGCTATTGGCACATAATTGAAGCAGTATCTAGGAAATTTTTGCCATCCAAGAAACCTTCTGTAGGAATCTTATGTTCTCCCATCTCTGGCACAAAAAAGCAGGTTGCAAGCAATACTGAATGAACTGATGATATGTTATTTCTTACTTTGTGTTATTTTGAAGCACAGGGCTTCAGTCTGGGCTCTTTTCTTTCATTTTTCAGTAGTTGTCACTCAAGACCATCCACAAATCAGATGGCTTTACAATCTATTTTTCATTGATTTTTCTTAAGCGTTGATTCAATATTGAAATAGGTCATTTTAATACTGAATTAAGAAGTGACCATCCCCATCATGAGGAGATTTCCTTCACTGCTTCCCTCTGGGCACTGCTACAAGTGGAACATTTCAGGAGCCTGGAAATGCCTCGAATCTCCCTGTGATCCCCCCACCACATCTGAGCCCACAGGCAATTCCCTGCAGCAAATGCAAAACCTGCAAGTTTAAGGGGCTGAAACACCCTTAAAACACACTCAGTGGTTCCACCTGAGAGGTGGAAAAAACAAAGACCCACTGACTTGTGCATGGGGAACTGAGGGACATGGTTTGTTGGTGAGCAGGCCTCAAGTTCTATGACTTCTGCCTTAAAAGTTCCGGAGAACTTAGATGTGATTGAGAATTTTGCACCACAAGTTCAACTGAACGAGCTGGAATGTTTTGCTTTCTCATGAAGAGCTCTCTCTCTCTCTGCCCAGAAACACTTTGTGTCTCAGACCCCTATGGCATCCTTCTAGCTCAGTGGGGAGACAGACAAGTATCACTTTATTACCCCATATGTGGTATTTCCCCTAATCTTTTTTGTCTAACAACTTTTTCCAGGGTGGGAGATTCCCTCATGCTGGGTGCTGCATGAACACAACACAAAAGCAGTGTTTCATAAACTCCTTTATGAAGACACTTACTTTGGGGAAAACAGAAGGATTTTCATATATGATGAACGGATCTCCTGCAGTCACTGCTCCTGGGTGTCTTGGATTAACCAGTCAGATGGGTTCAGTGACATCTTTAAGCATGAGGAGCAGTATTCTTTGTTCCATTTCATCTGAACTGCTATTAATACAGATTTTGTTGTCCATCTTAATTTTGTAACTCTATTAAATCCTTTACCTTAACAATGTCACCATTGGAAACATAGTATATTCTGATTTCTTTATATTCTACTACTTTTGTGAGTCATAGCAGTCAGCCGAGGCAAAAAGGATGATGGAAGCTGCAAAAACATCTGTTTAGGTTGTTTGAATGATTTCAGTTTGAATCTACTTCACTCCTCTGCTGCTTGCTTGGTAGCAGGTTAATGGAACAGTTTGGAACAACTCACTCAGCCTTCAGACATCCCTGGGGGTGGCAGGAGTATTGATAACTCTTAGACAAACACCTGTAAGTACCTTCTATGTTCACTGGACCCTGCAGGTTCCATGAAGACAAAGCCAGGAGACTAACCTCCTCCAAAAAGCCTTAGAGATAGTTCTAAAAAATGAATAATTTTTTTTTTCCCAACAGATAATTCCTTCACTGTTAGATTTGTAACAGAAGCTCATCATATATATCAGATCCCTGGGTACATATGCAGATGTTTCAGCCATATGCAACAGCATATGGCACGTTTCTCTCAATAACTAGTCTTTTTTTCCTGTGTAAGGCTATAAAAACAAACATGAGGCGTCTCAGCCAGCACAGGACAGAGGGGTGCCTCTGATGGCTTCATCTCCCCCTGTCAGGCCAACTTCCCTCCAGCCAAACACTGGTTCAACTTCCTCTTGCTCTCCAGCCCACTTTCCAGTTATCCTGGTACAGGTCAAGCTCTGCAGGTCACCCCCAACCTGTCCTGGTGGGTGGGGTTGTTCCTCCAGGTGCAGGACCTGTCACCCAGAATTTTCTTAGCCTACAGATGTTTCATAATGGAGTCAGAGTTTCTCACTTTCCCATGCTTTTTAACATAAACAAAGAATTGTTTTTTGTAGATATGGCCAATGTTTGCATTCCTTTAGATGGGAGGAGAATGTCATTGACAGTCTGATTGACCAATGTGGTTGAGAGGTGGGAATTTCACCGTCCAATCCATTGTCACCTTGATAAAAGTATATATTTGGAAATTAATAAACAAAGGCCCCTTTTTTTGGCCTCAGCACTGCATCTCAAAGGATTCCAGGTCTCTGTGTGATCATTTCGTGTCTGACTGCGTCACAGGACCTGCATTTCCCTTTGCTGAACTTTGGGCAGCTCTCTCCCATCTCTCCAGCCTGCTGGGGTCCCTCTGAAGGGCTGCTCACCCCTCTGGGGCACCAGCCACACCTCACAGCTTTGTGCTGCCAGCAGAGCTGCTGAGGAGGCATCTAATCCAACCTAATCCATCCCTTCATCCAACGTTTATCCACTGGTGAACGAGTTAGACAACACCAGGCACAGAACTGAACCTTGGGGACACCGCTGGTGACAGGCCCCCAGCAGGAGGATCCTGTGCCCCTGACTGAGACCCTCTGGGATCTGCCATGCAGCCAGTTCTCATTCCATCTCACTGCCCACTCATCCTGAAAGCCACGGGATTCTCCTTTGCCCTCTTCCCACCCGGTGTGGGCTGGGTTTCTCCACCACAGGCAGCTCAGCCATGCTGTTAGCAAAGGAAATTGGGGGCAGGCACCTTTTACCTTGCCCCAGCAGCCCGGAGCTGGATCACAGTGTCTGTTGCCTCTGGTGGGAGATCAACAGCAGCAAATTAAGTGCTGCTCAAGCCCTCCTGATCAAACACCTCCCTGCCCCAGATGCTCCAGCAGCAGCAGGGGCTGGCTGCAAACACCTTCTCACCTCCTTCCCCACGCCCTTTAGCAGAAGTGCACGTGTTGAGAGCCACCAGCTTAATGAGCCTCACCAAATGCCAGACATTTCTACCCCCTGATTAGTGATGAGTTTTTTCATTTGTGAAAGTTATTTGTAGGGCAGAGGGGGTTTATTTGTTTTTTTTTTTTTTTTTCTGGGTGCTGGAGGAGAAATTGCTAGCTCAAATGGAATCCAGTGCAAGCACTTTAGATTGAAAAGGTCATGGCTGTTAGAGTGAGCAAAATTTATTTCTTCTTGGTTGTAACAGCCAGAAATGGGGAAGGAGAAGCTTGGCAGTTCCAGCCTGACTTGCAATGAAATAAAAACACCCATCTGCAGGATATATTAAATTAATAAGCAAAAAAACCAGACCAGTGTGCTTGATGATACAGGATTCCAGAGAGATGCTTCAAATAATTATGAAACCCCCAAAACAGGGAAATTCAGAGCAGCTGCTGGGATAGAGAAGGGCTTCATTCAACCTAAGTGGTGCACACATCTCATATATCAGAGAGGATGGAGGAGCTTACAGCCAAAGCCTCTATCAGGAAAGTTCCTCCCTGCTACAGCAAAAACCCCGTGGTGACTTTGGGAAGCTGCAGTTGAAGGGTCTGGAACACAAGATCAGGAGCAGCTAAGGGAGATGGGGGCTCAGAGGAACCTTATTTCTCCACACAACTACCTGAAAAGAAGTTATAGCCAGGTGAGGGTTGGCCTCTTCTCCCAAGCAACAAGCAATAGAACAAGAGGAAATGGTCCCTGGTTGTGCTATGGGAGGTTTAGATGGGATATTAGAAAAATTTCTTCACCAAAAGGGTTGTAGAGCACTGGAACAGGCTAAAAGGATCGTTTCATTATTTAAACTAAGCCCTATTTCTGGCTGTTACAACCAAGAAGAAATAAACAGGCCTTATTTCTCCACACAACCACCTGAAAGGAGGTCATAGCCAGGTGAGGGTTGGCCTCTTCTCCCAAGCAACAAGCAATAGAACAAGAGGAAATGGCCCCTGGTTGTGCTATGGGAGGTTTAAATTGTATATTGGGAAAAATTTCTTCACCAAAAGGGTTGCAGAGCACTGGAACAGGCTGCCCAGGGCAGTGGTGGAGTCACCATTCCTGGAGGGATTTAGAGGATGTGTGGATGTGGCACTTGGGGATATGGGTTAGTGGTGGCCTTGGCAGTGCTGGGTCAAATTAAACAATTTTAAAGGTCTTTTCTGACCTAAATTCCATGATTCTGAGCACGTGGCTTCAGTCAGGTGATAGTGGGTGGCTTTGATGGAAGTGCCAATCAAAAAGTGGATTCTCTTGAAACTAGAACCTTTCTGGACATATTGCTCCCCAAACCAGGTAAGAAATGTTACACTTTTCCCACCCCACAACACATATCAAAACTCTGATAATTAACCTGTAGTTTAGAGCTTCATTTTCTATTTTCTCTACACAGCTTGCAACATCAACATTTCTCTTGATACAAATACAGTCTGCCAACCCCTTAAACACAGAATTGCCATTTCCAGTAAAAATATGAATGCAGCATAAGTACAGCAGTAAAAAACACCCATGAATCTTTGAGAGTCTTAATCTTTGAAGTCCTGTTTCTTTCACTGTGAGAAAAAGGGGTGCTTTACTCATAGAAAATTTTACTCCCTAAATTCCTGTCTGAAGCAGCAGTTATTAAAATAATGTGACTTTCTGGAGAGACATGGCTATTTCAGACCTCTGCTGGAAGTTTACTGAAGAAAATATTGGTGTTTACATATAAAAGTTTGTGAGGGAAAAGAAAATATTCAGATATGAAAGGATAAAACCCGTATATTTTCTAAGTTCCTTGTCTAAACAGAGATTCTGCAGCTCTAAAGGAATATGACTGTGAAGTCCTGAACCTCTGCCTGCTTTCTCTGTCTGAGCCCTGCAGGAGAAGGAGCTGTGGAGGTCGTGGAGCTGTGAACAGCACTCTGCTCACTGGAGAGCCAAGGAGGAGCACACTTGGAACTGGGTGTCTCCAGCTGGTTCCCAACCCAACCTGCCCCATCTCCTCACAGGATTCAGCCTGGCAGCAGCACATCCTGCCTGGCTGAGCCTGCCAGCTCCAGCCCTGTTTTCCACAACTCTTTGGGAGGGACAATTCCTGCTCTGAGGGTTGGTTGGAGTGATGGAGCTCTGGGAGTGCTGGCTCCAGGGCACAGCTGAGCTCTCAGGAGCAGCAGGGCAGCATTGCCAACCCTGTGCCTGGCCTAAAAGGATCATTTTATTACTTAAACTATTTGTTTACGACCTAGAAGCTTAGCAATTTACTGTGCTAGATGAATAAAGCCTTCTTCTATTAGAAAACAGAAAAATTCAAACCCCAAACTCACATATTTCACTTTTCTCCTGAGTTCCTCTTGGCAGCTCTACAGCTGCTGCCTTAATGAACATATGTACTTGGGAAAATCAAGTTTATCTCCTTTTTTTTTCTCCTCAGGAAAAAACCCCTCAATTCTGGGCCCAAGGTGTGGCCACCTTGAGGGTACCTAACTTGAGGCAGGCCACCATGGGAAAGAGGGTAATGTGGAGGGCAGAAGGGGCTGACAGCATCCAGGGAAAACATCCAGTCCTCCAGAAGAGGGTGATGGCAAATAGAGCAACAGCTGGCAAGAACAGACCAATAAAAATGTGGTGTTGGGGGATGAGACGGGAAAAGATGGATACAACAATCTGTGTTTTCACAAGTTTGGCAGCTGAACCACATATTTTGGGAAGGATAAGAATACATCCAGGCGTGAGATGTCTCTCTGGGGATCTTGTACCTGATGGAATGACAGCAAAGAACTCTGCTCCATGGACTCTTCTGAGCACAGTGACAGGAAAAAATTGCAATCCAGGCAATACAGGCAAGAAGTAAAAGCTTTTAGCTTATTTTTTTACTGTGAGGGTAGTGAAAGACAAGAATGAGGTTGCTCAGAGAACTTGTGGACTCTGTGTTCTTGGAGATACTCAAAGCACAAGCAGGGCTGGCACTGGATGGTTCTGCTGCTACCCCTGCTATCCCATGAGGATAAATTAGACAAGAATAGCCAGCCCAACCTCTTCCCTGGTGTGTATGTGCTGTACCACCTTTTGTCAGAGCATGGAGGGCACCCGTCACCTCAAAGAATAAGACAAAGAATAAATGTAGAGAAGGACATTATTTGCATACCAAAAAAAATAACACCTTCCACATCTTCTGGGCATACTTTGTTCTTCTCAGTGAGAAAGGCTTCAGAATAACCAGTGCATTCAGGGACCTGATTTCTTCAAACAAAACCGCTCAAATGAGTCATCCCATTTTCCTGGCACAAACTGCTGCTAGCTCCTGGGTGTTGAGATGGGCAGGATGCACTAGGCAGTAGCCTGGCTGTGCATGAATTGAGAGCTGGATGTGATCGTGCCAATTACTTCCAGAGATTAGCCTTTGCAAACACACTTTCTACACAGATCAATCCCCAGCCCTGTTCAGGCACCCTTGTTCTCTCACCTTCTCTGTCACCTACCACCCTGCAGCAAAGCAAAGAGCCCCTTCACGTGCTGAGCTATTCTCTCACCTGCATTTTGGTTTCCACCTGTGTCTCTTTGCAAAACCAGTGCACAGCTCGTGCAGAGCTCCTATTTGCTTTTTCATGCTGCTTGCTGCATTTCAACAAACTGAACCCAAAGCACACAAGGGTGAAATCTTCATTCCAGGCAGGACAGAGTGATGACACATTTCTGTGCTTACCATCAACCTTGGCACACTGTTGGTGTAACAATTTGTCGTTCTTGAACGAGAATAAAACAAGGCAATGACCCCTGTTTGACTCCAGATTGTTTTCTGCATTGTCAAAACACACAGATTTAGAAAGATAATTACCCCAGTACCTCTGGGTGACAATCTCAAATTAAACTACAAGAACACCGTGGTCCATCTATCTCTTTGCAGCTGAATTCACTCCAGATGAACACAAACCAGAAAGGCAGATAAGCAGGAAGGCTTCAGAGGCCTTGTGCCTCTCCCTGCAGAGGGAAAGGGCCAAGTGATGCCCCCACTCTCACAGGCAGGGTGGGTGTGAAAGCCCCCAGAGCCTGCACGAGCCTTGGAGCAGCTCCTAAGGATGTAGCCACGTTGTTGTTGTGATTCCTGTACTCTTTTTTTATGGTTTAATGCAACACAGCAGAGTTGGAATGTGGGTTACTGCAGAGATAAACGAGGCAATTCACTGTTGGGCATGCAGCTAGAGGGAGAAGTATTGAAAACCAACATAATTAACCAGTGGTAATCTCTGACATAAGATCTGAGACCAAAAACCAATTCAGGATTTCGGAGGAGGAAGAAATATTTCTCTGACTAACAGGCACAACATTGGTCTGGGCTCTGAAAACATTTGAAGGCCTGTAAGCTTTCTATTCCAGAAGAAGTGTCTGAGGCCAAAAGGTGAGTGTGTCCCTCTGGTGAGCTGTGCTGGCAGGGGCAGGCCATGGAGCAGAGGGGTGACTCCAGGCACTGCTGGTGGCCAGCAGCTCACTGACCCTTCACATCCTGCACCATGTTTTGTAGTCAGAACATCACTGACATCAGTATTTCCCTACTAACCTTACATAGATAAATAAAACTGTGCCTTGCATTATTTTTCTTGTGTTTTTTTTTTTTTTTGTCATCTCTTAGCTCAAATTTTTTGTTGTTGTTGCTGTACAGTGAAATTTTCTGCTTTCTTTCAGTTGCCTTAAAATTTAATTATTTAAATTGGGGAAATATTTTTACTTCTCTGTTAAATAATCAGCTTTCTTTGAACTGTGAGGCAATGCAGGAATGTCCTGTGGGGAACACCAAGAGAGGATAGATCAGATGAATGCAAAAGGTGTCGTTTCGGGATTTTTTTTCTGGGATTTGCCCACTATCCTTATCTAAAAGATAAGGATGCTGAAGAGGCCATAACTCCAGTGTCACATGGGATTGAGGAACCTTAATGTCACTATCACTGGAAATGTTCAAAAACATTTAGATTGGGCACTTTAGGACATGGTTTAGTGGTGAACACGGTGCTGGTGCTGGGTTAATGGTTGGACTTGATGAATTTAAAGATCTTTTCCAACTATAATGTATCTATGATTCTGTGATTAGAAATGAGATCCACTCACTCCTCTGGTAGCACCTGCTGTAAATGCCTTTGATTTATTATGGGCTGTAGTTATCTGCTTTGGTTTTGCCAGTTGCTTTGGTGATGAGTGAAACAAATGTTCAAATCAGCTGTCAGCAATTTAGCCGTGATTAAAAAATGCCTGTGTTGCAAAACCAGGCTCTCACTGAACCAGCAGCTCCTTTAGCTCTCAGAAACAACCAGAAAATGCCCAAACACAACTGCCCACAGGGAGCTCCTCACCAATCCAGTGAGGATGAGCATCATCCTCTTGCCCTAGAGCCAGGCATTTAAGCAGTTACTAAACTCCAAAGAAAATCCATAATGGCTTTTAAAATGTTGCTCCAATTTGTGTTCAATTAGCTGGGAGGTCAGACCTCATGTTTATTTAACTCATTCCTTTTGCAAGCCTTTGAATGGGCTGGCAGTGTGAGCTTAGTGGGAATTTTGATTCCAGAAAGGGAGAGAGCTGCACCGATCCCTGTGCTGTTCTCACACCTCTGTCACCCTCAGCCAGACTCTTCCTCTCCTGGCACAACACAAAAAGGCCTCAGCTCATCCCTTGGGGTGTCAGCAGAGCAGCCAAGGGGGGACATTCCCTTTGAAGGATGTTCTTGACTTCACAGAAGTGAAGGAGGTGAGACTCTGTGTTAAGCTGCTTGCATCTGCCATCAATTCACATTAGATGTAGTCAGGATATTGACTTAAAACCTCAATTCCCCAGCAAAAGAATGAAGCTGGAATTGGAAGAGGAAAAGAAATCTGCATTTTCATGAGTCAGTGCCTGTGATTTTTTGGCGTGCAGATGAAAACTGAGAGGAATGCAGTGCAATAAAGCAGGAGAGGAAACAGCCCAGTCGTGAAGCTGTCACCAGGAAAACCTCAGGCAAAAGTTGTGCAGCCTCTACAACTCTGCTGTTGCCTCTCCAGTCAGAGGCAATGGAAAAAGCAGTCCAGGAAAAGACATCAAGGTGATGACACAGAAATAAAAATAAGCCTGAAAGACTGAGCTGACTGAGGAGAGACACCTCAGTGGTTCCTGTCAGTGTGTGGCAGGAGTCTGCCTGCTCTGGCTCTGTTGGGATCCTCAGAGCTCTGAGATGATGAGGTTTCCATGGATGCCTGTAACTGAATCCTTATTCCCTTTTTTCTCCAGAATGTGGGTGGGAAGTTTTAGTACTTGTGACAGCATTTGGGGTATTAATCTTTGGGGTATTAATCTTTTTTATTAATTATCACCCCGTAGCATTTGTGAAGTCCACCAGAGCTACCCATTCCCTTCAATAGATTACTCCTTAAAAAAAACCCTTTAACCTGTATTCCTGTTTTATCAAACACCTCTACTGATGTATCTAAAATGTCTGCAGAATAACTCTATCATTATTCCACATAATGGTTATAGAACCTTATATCTGTTTAATATAAGACTGAAAAAGGTTCCAAGAAGACCCAAGTGGAGATGTGTCTCCCAACAAACCAAGGTGTGACTAAGATTTATTCAAATTGTATAAAGAAATAAAGTCAAGAAAGTAATCAAAAGGATATTTAGTGGACTCTCAGATGATTAACCAACATGTTCACGGAGCCAAACCTCTGTTATCTGTCTTTTACTGGTTCATTAATTTCTCTTGGCATGAACTAATTTACAAACATCTAGCTGACCTTGACATTTGAGAAAAGTGAATTCTGACAACTCCTTTATTTATATCAGGAAAAGCTTAGTTGTCAAGAAGTAGCTTGAAACAGGGATTCAAATATTGTTGCTTTTCCCCCCCTTGAAATGGAATTACAGAATAAAGGCATTGCTGTCCTCTTACAGCACACACTGTCCCAAAAAAATTAAATTGCTGTGAGTTAAAGGGACATCTAATGCAAGGGATTCAAATGGATTTATTTTATTTACTTGCAATGACTTGTTAATTCAGAATTACCTCATTATGAAACTTCACAGTCAGACACAGCACTGAGTAAGGAACTCTGAAAGTGCACAAGTAACCACTGTACACTTACAAGCAGGCTCAGAGCCTCTCACCTGTATGAATAAAAATGCTGATTGTACCCTGTGCTTGTAACTAACTGAAGTGGTGTAATACTTGTTCTTTTCCTTGGCTGAACGACACTTGCTGCTGTTACAACTAGATCCACCACTTGAGCCTTCTTTCACCCACAGTGGTGTAAAAAACCCACCAGAAATTATGAACTTGAATTAAAGCAATTTAATCCAGCCTTGCTCACCCCATTCTTGGCATACATCATCCGCAAACGCTCAGCAGCTGAAGCTTCATGAGAATGAATCCAAGCAAAAATTGTGCTTGAATCCATCCTGTATTCCACTGTGCCCTAGATCAAATCCTACTTCACAGGAAACAGAATATTGGGTAGCCTTGAGCAATGCTCAGTAACATTCTGCAGACTTAGGACTTAATGCAGGACAACCTCCCTACCAACAAAAGTGACTTTTGAAGTGTTTTGCAAAATTAGGACCTAAATCCTGTTCAGTTTCTGCTCACTTCAGTTCACAGACCTATCTGATCATCATTCTTCAAATCATCTTGGATTACTTATATTACTTCGATAATATAAAATTATCTTCTATTAGTTTCTCATAAATATAAATTGAATTAAAAAGCCAATCCCTTCATTTCACTTAAGGTTCCCCTGCTATAGCATCATGCTTCCCTATCTCATAATTTACAAAAAACCCAGACACTCATGAGCAAGAAAATTAATAATTAAGGACATAATAAATCATATATGCCAACTTAATAAACACATTAAAAACTAGAAAGCACATCTACATCTCAGTGTAACAACCCTATTAAAATTTCAAGGGCAGTTTATGGTTGGAGGTGGCATTATTTCTACTTCAGTGTCTGAGCTACCTGTGGCTGAGCAGCTGCATCCAGCCTGGAGACTGGGGGGCTTTTCCCCCTTGCCTCAAGGGGATGCAGAGAAAACACAGGTGATGTGCAGCGAGTGAGAGAGGAGAGTGGGGCTTGATGCCTGTCCTAGGGTGGCTTTGTGATGTTTGTATCCCCCATTGTCTGTTCTGTGTATGCTGGACATTGAGTTCTGCACCTGGTGCCTTGGGAAGGCTGGCCTGGAACAGAGACTGGACACAGCTGGAGAATAAAGTGGAGATTTACTGAAAGGCCTTTAGGATCCACCTTGGGCAGGATCAGAGCCTGGCCAGGGCTACACCCAAGGTGGACCCAAAATGGTCACAAAATGGACCCAGAATAGACAAACAGTGACAAGATCTCACACTTATTTACAACTTTTGGTCCATTTGCATCTTGGGGTTTAATTTACCAGTTGCAGCTCCAGGCTGTGAGGTCCCATCCTGCTTGTCCCTCCCTCCAGCCACCCTTGTTTGTGCTGTTGGGCTGAAAGTTGTCCTTGGTGTGCAGCAGGAACAGGATTTGTTTTGTGTCCCTGCTCTGTGCAGAGCTGAGTGACACTGACTGTGAGCTCAGAGCTGCACCCTGGGCAGCACAGAGTCTGAAATACAGCAAAGATAAAACTTCAGGCATCACACCTTTCAGGCTGGTTCAGAGAGTGAAGGTGGGAGGAGAAGAAGTGCACAATTTGTTTTCAGAAACTGCACTCACTGCCCCTCATCCTTCTCACAGCCTCTGTTCTCTGCAGCAGGGACAGCATGAGAGAGCTCTCCTTTGCTTTTTAGTTAGTTTTTAGCTAACTGAGGCAGAGAACTTCCCCAGACCGTGGCTTTTCTTTTTCTTGGAGCTGACCAGCCCTGCTCTGGAGCTGAAAACCCAGAAAAACACCGTGAGCTCAGCTGAGAGGGGTGAGGCAGGAACACACAGAAGATCCCTCTGTTTGGTACACACTGTGAGTTACAGGTCACCCCCACAGGCAAACAAAAACACCACTGTGACACCAGCTCTGCTGCAAGGTCCCTCTCACTTATCTGGAAGAGATTGGCACTTTAACGAGGTGCTGGGGGCAGAAAGAGGCTCTCAGGCCAGTCCTGAATCCCTGACTGGGATCCATCCTCACTGCTGAGCACTCATGGACAGTCAGAGGCAGCTGCCACAAATGTGGGTAAAAATCAGCTGGTTTTCTTCTATCTGAGACAAAACCATAGCTCCTGTTAGTCTCTGTGGGATCTGGAGGACACAGCCAATATCTCTATGCCAGTCTGATGTCCCGCAAGAAGGAAGAGAACAGAGGCTGCAGGAAATCTCTATGGGCTCCAAATGTTGGATGCATGCAATAGACTTCTTTGTCACTGACATAAAAAATTACAGACTATGTTCTTCCTGCACTGATGAAAAGGATTTCTTTTTTTAATTTATTACATTTGGACATTTTTATTTTGCTGTAACAAATCACTCCAAGGCAGGCATGGTAAGGATGATCTGCTGGGCAATTTCTGCTTTTCACAGGATTGTTTGGGACAGGTTTGAACAAGAGTCTCCAGTTTAACATGATCAGGCATTCAGACCAAATTTTAAGATGAATCGTTTTGATATCACATTTAAGCCTTTTGAAGAAAGCTTGCTATAAAAAGCTTGACTGATGTGATCACACCTAGGCAGCGCCATGTTCCCACTTAGCAGTACAGGTACAGTTCCAGTAGGTGCAAGAAGGGATAGAAAATTAAATTTATGGGATAAACCTCATTTTGCTACCTCAGTTCTCACTATGACAACCCTTCTGGCCTCCACCCCAAGCCCCTTTGGAAAGGAGCCTGGGCCATACATGTCCAGGGTCTACTCCCCATTTCAGAAACATTATTTTGGAAAAACCAGCCAAAAAAGCCCAGAGAGAGCCAGGTGGGAACCCTGCCTGATTGCACAGGACAGCCACGCTCAACAGAATCTCCTCTAACACATTCATCTCTCATAAGCCCTTTTCATAAGCAGATGGAAAATGAGAAAGATAGCCAAGTGCAGCTTTGACAGCACAAGAGCTTATTAGAAAAGATGGGGAGGTCACCAAGAAAACCACCTTATTAAAACAAAAGGACAAGTCCTTTAGGGAGGCTGGCACTGCTCCTGATTCACCAGCACATTTCTCTTTCTAAAGCAAAGCTGCCCCAGCACTCCTCAATGAGACACAGCGAGCAGCAATGGCAAAACCTGCTGGATCCATTGCCTGGAGGTGGGGAATGAGTACCTCATCCTGGGGCTGGCACTGCATCAGCTGAATGAACCTCTGGGTAAACTGCAGCCTGACCTAGCAAACACCTGCTCCGGGGACCAGGACAGCACCAAAGAGGTGGCAGGAAGGATGGGAAGATCCCTACACCCTGTCCTCACTGTGTGTGGTGGGAGAAGAACCAATTCCAACCCCTCACACAGCCCAGCAGCAGAAATGGGAGCACAAACAGCACCATGGCAGGCTGGAGGAAAAGGGCATAAACTGTTTGATACTTCCCCACAGACAGGCTGTGACCAGCTTGGATTACTAACGTGATCTCCAGAACATTTTTGAAATGAGTCAAAGCAACCTTACATCTGGGCAGGGTGAGAAAAGGAATCTTCCTCAGCAGCCAAGGCCAGGCCTGTCCATGCCTGGCTGCTGATTCCTACTCCTCCTCCTATCCCTCCCTGCCTGGGATGCCTGCACTGCTGATGGGAATCCTCAGCCTTTCCAAAACAAGACCCAGCCAAGCACATTTGCACTGCCTGGCCCCCAGTGAGGGCTCACCCTTCAGCCTGCACTGTGCCAAAATCCAACAGTCCTGCCAAGCAATTTCTCACTTCCCAGACATTTCAGAGCACTTTAATTAAATTCTGGAAAAAAAAAAAAAAAAATCCCTTGTGGAACCCTTAAACAGGATCAGTGTAAAAAGGCTGCTATTTTATCTCCTCATTTGCCTGCATTTTTGCTAGCCCAAGCTGGGCACCTTCATTCCATATCTGCTCCTAGCCAAGGTTGTGCAGCCCAGTGATTTAGCAGAGCTCTTGATTACTGCTGCTGCTGTAACACCTCAACCATTTCATCAGCTCCTTTTCAATAACTTTTATCTTTTCCTCCTAATTCTACACTGGGTTTTATTATTTCTTTCTAGTCTCATAAGCTGCCACAGGTTAAACACCTCCCTCTGGGAATCAGGCTGTAGATCACACAGCAGAGCTACCAGCAGCTATCAGATAATGCACTTGATCACCTGAATGCTGCTCTAACATATGCCTCCTGACAGATTAGCCACCATAAATTTTAATCACTTGGAATTACAACCGTGTGAAGTTGGCCTTGAGCTGTGGTTGTGATGCCTTAGAGCAGCGTTTGAATGGTGAACACGTTTCAGGAGGGGCCTTTTGGAAACACAGGAATCACAGCCTTGATCTCAGCTCAGAGATGCAATTTCCCAGGTAGGAAGGGGAGGGGCAGGGGGAGGATTTGCCATATAAAGTGCAGATGAAAGGTGTGTGATGCAAGCAAGCTCAGCACAAAGTGCCATGGTGCCAAGTGGCACACACCAACAAAGGGATTGAGAGCTTAGCCCCATCCACCCACAGGATTCAAGCCTGTTCCAAAACTAATTTACAGCTTTTAATCAAATGAAGAAGCTCCATTTCATTCAGTCCTTGCATCAACCATTACAGCAATTTAACACCTTGGGTTTTTTTAAAAAACAAGTCAGACATTCCAGTTAGAGGGTGCCTGGTTCCAGGGGCTTCTGCTGGGCGTTGCTCAGGTGAGGAATCTCTCCCAACACCAGAACAACACTGACCCTTGAAGCCCCAGGACCCAACAGCTGGGTCCAGGACCTGACCTTTCCATAGGAGCACTGCCAACAGGATCCTGAGAAGATCCAGAGGTGTAGGCTGAGCAAATACTTCCAGCCCCTGTGCAGCTGCCAGAAGCAGCATTACTCACCCTCTGGTTAAATCACAATATTGTTTTACCTCACAGTACTGTTTGAGAGCTCACAGGAACCTTTGGCAGAGGGCCCCTTTGCATTTCTTCAGTGCCCTAACCATGAAATCCATCTGTTTGCTCTTGCTTCAGGCATAATCTCAGCACTTTAAATCTCTGTTCCTCTCTCTGGCATTTCCAAGACTTCTCTTTCAAAAAACATCAGAGTTTACTCTCAGGACATTATATTCAGAGCTTTCAACTCAACAGGAAGAACTACAACTTCAAGAGTATAGAGACCAGTAAACCTCTAAGGAGCCTATATCACATTATTAACTGCTGCATAAACCTTACATTGCTCTCAAGTTACCCAAAAACATCTTAAAACTTGGTGTCCTTTATGAAGTGTGCTCTGTCTTTTACTACCTGTGGCGCAGCCAACTGGATTATTTGGCCTTTCCCAGCCCTGTGCCAGGGAAAAACCTTCTGGCCAGGGAAAGCAAAGCAATGGGAGGTTTGGCAGCACAGCAGAGGTCCAGGAGCAGTCCTGGGACATCCTGAACCCAGCCCCTCAGATCAAGAGGTTGATCTTTCAGACACCCTTTGAGCTGCAGAGAGGCAAATTTCCAGACTTGGGAGTAACTGGAGGTGAGTCATTAGTCAAGCCCATAAAAGGTCAGGATGCCCCAAATCTTCTTCAGCAGCAAAGTGCAAAAGCAAACCCATTTCTGCAGAACAGTTGTGCGTGATTTTTATCAGGAAAGATGCCTACCTATAAATTATTTAGGCTTAGTCTTGCTGGGAAATTGAGCAGTAGAATCAATGGCAAGCACAGAGGAACCAGAGTATTTTAGGATCACGGGCCATCCTGCCCTTTTCCTGCTGTGTTTCACTGCTGAAGCTGTCAGGAGAGCCTGTCAAACAGCTAAGCACTCTGCTTAGGACTCTCTCCCTGCAAAGCAGAGAGGAAATCCTGTAAATGGGATTTTAAGAGCAGTTGGAGTCAGACTGCAGCTGCTGTAACATTTTTCTGGCAACGTGACAGCTTCAGTGAGTGTCAGGAGATGCACCCAGCCAGCACAGGAGCTTAAGCTGGGAGCTGGTAATGGAGGCCTGGCTACTGGGACAAGACAACTGGATGCCAAACCACACAAGAGCTTTTATGATGTGCCAAACAAAGCTTTTACAGCTGCTCAGGGAGTAAAATGGAAAAGAACCTGGAAATTACTTCAAAAAGTCTTCCTTCCCAATGCAATCCACAGCAGCCCTGGCTACTCTAAAAGAAGCCTGCTCAAGTAAAAGCCATTTGTGCCTTTGCAGTAAAAAAGCTCAGCCTACCTGGCTTGCAAGTTAAGGGCCAGGACAGATTTTCCTCAGGACTGGTGTGCCCTAGGTGTTAATGTCTGGGAAAACCCAGGGCATTGCAGCCCAGGCTTGTGGGTGAGGGAATAGCAGGGGCAAGGCAAGGCTTGCTTGGGTCCCACTGGGCTCTGCTGGGGTGGAGGGAGCAGGACTGGTGCCACACACCCTGCCCTGCAGGTGGAGAGTGCACCATGGCAGGGAAGCAGCTCAGAAGCTTCCAGCACTGGAAAAACCTCCCTCCCTCCCTCTGTAAATCTGCCTGGGCTGTGCTGGAGCACCAGAGGAGTTAAAGAGAAGCACGGGAGGTTCATGACACTTTCCTCCTGAGCCAGCTTTGCCCTGGGGATGCTTGCAGGGATCATGGCAGTGATCTCATGGGCTCTTGGATGGAGATTGCCAGGCTCTGGCACCCAGGCTGCTTCCCTCAGCCTCACCCCCAGCAGGTAACCCTTGCCAAGCAGGGCTTCCCTCAAACAGGAGCTCTCCCCATCTCTGACAGCAGCAACAAGACACAGGAGAAGCACCATCTGTTCATCTCATGGGTACCAGAGGTATCAATCCTCACCACAGCAGTCACAGGCTTTAATAAGTACATACCAATCACTTTTTTCTAAATAGGGGGAATTGGCCTAACCACAGAATTGCTATTCCAGGAGGGTTTATTGTTGTTTATATTGCACCAACAGCCTGCCTTTGTAACAAACATCCCAGTGCTGAGTCCTGTAACAATCCCTTAGTGCTCAGACGCCCATTCCTTGCTCTGTGCCCATGAAAATGGGACTGTGAGACGTGGTGGAGGTGGCTCCTGCCCCAGGCATCCCCAGCAGCAGCCTGGGGAGGGGACAGCTCCCTCCAGAACCTTTCCCCTCTGGCTTTACAGGCACAGGCTGGGGCCCACATGCACCCTGTGCACCCTTGGCCCTGCATGCACAGCCTCCTCCTGCACCACCTTCTTTCCTTGACCCCAGCGCTGCCGTCACAGAGACTTTGGGTTGTCTTTGTATTTTTTACAGTTGTCACAAGTGCCCCGTGGGCTGCAGCTGTTTTGAAGTGGAGGAAATTACAGCCCCATCCCAAGCTGAGGGGTGCTCCCAGCATCCAGCCTCCCTGGCCAGCTGGGAGGCAGAACATGGTCTGTCCTGTGGCCCTACTGCTCTCTGGAGTTTCTGCTCACTGATTTCTGACTCCTAGGGCTGGCTGTAAGACAAGCACTGTTTTTATGGAATTTCTCCTGCCAACAGTGATTTGCCCTAAGCAAATGTGGGATTAACAACCTTGCCTTGCTCCCTGAAAGGAAAAAACCACACAGCAGAGGTGGACTTGGGTGGCACCAAGGACATCAGGCAGGTTGAGAATGTCACCTCCAAGCACTCCATAGTCTGGGGCAAGTGTGGAACATTACTGAAAGGAAAGTTGTGTCCCAGCACCCAAAGGCAGGAGCCATGGGACCAGCTGTGCCCTCAGACACTTCTGTTTTCCATGCTTTGCTAACAGATGGCACCTTGGGCTCTCAAAATAAATAACATTTTGTTGCCTAAGCTACGAATGCTGGCATGAGCTTTCAGATAAAAAGAAAATACCCATGTATGGGGCTCTGCTATGAGGATGCTTTTAAAGATGCTGGAATTCCCAGGGAAGGGAAGGGCTCCAAGCATTACCATTCCATTGACAGCAGCAGGGGTTGCTGAATTGGGCTCTCTCATCTGACAGATGCTGAGCAGGGTTCCAGGAGCACATGGGGCTGCACTAACCAGCCTGCTCACTAATGACAGACCCACCAGATCAGTGTGTGGGCACTGCCTCGTTGCTGTTTTAGTCAATAAACACCACTGGGTGAAATTACCAGCGTGTTTATTGCAAATAACATTTGACAGGATGAAATTAGCACACGGATGCTCTTATGTTGGTTAATGAAGTCTGAAATCTAATCCCATAAATCATCAGCAACTGCCAGCTGGTGACAGACAGATGAAAAGCAGAGAGGGTGGCTATAACACATCCACATCACTGCAGTGACAAGGGTTTAAAAACAGCAGCAGAGCCTTTTGCAGGACAGCACTGGCTGGGAAACAATCAGGTGTGTACCTTGGTTGCAGGGTGTCCCTTTCATGCTGGGGAGCACTTCAGGGCTGCTCAAGTGATCAAAACTTCTCCTAAATCCAGGCTCAGCCTCATGAGTCCTTCAGTTGGGTGAGAAAGGCCTGATCATGTTGTCCCCCCAGCAGAAATTGCACCTGCTATGATAGAACAGGCTACATCTGAGCTGACAGATCAAAGGGAAATAAAAGTGTCTGTGTTCTTTCCAACCCTGGCTGCTACCAGTGAAAATAAAGGTAAATCACAACCAGTCTGAAATGTTGAACATTTATAAGAAATGCATGCTCTAATTTGCAGTATTTAGCACCAATAGAATCCCTCGTTCTCAGGATTTAGGAAGCAGCCAGGCTTTCTAAATGTACATCTATTCTAATTCAAGGTCTCTAGCACACAAGAGGAGTGAGTAAATTACTTTATTACTGCAATTTACATTTACTGTCCAGCATTTTTTATTTAGGAAGTAAATCTACTTGAAAGGCCACCACAAGTAGGAGGAGAACAGGAAGCAAGAGTGTGTGAGAGGCATGAAAACCACTCCCCACCTCCCTGAATCACAGCTGCAAGCACATCTCTGCACACAGTTCACTTCATAGCTGGGCTTGTTTATGGGCACACACACATCTCCTGCTTTAGTGCCTGATTCACAACATATTCAGAGTTGGGAACAAATTCCAGGACTCTGCTTATTTATTTACAACCTCCAATCATCACCTGGGGTTATTTCTGACTGGTCTAGACAGCCCCTTCCCACCTGCCCCTCCCAGAAAGGGTAAATAAGCACACCCTAACCTCTTCTATGACTTGGACAAGCACCTTCCAGAAAAGCAGAATATCCTTCCCTGCAGGCTGGATTCTGGGAGGGAAGTACATTGTAAACATTTAATATATGACTAAACACTGAGCAAAAAATTATAGCCCTAAATATTTACTCACTGCTGCTTGCCCTGTGCTTTAAAATATCCTATGAAGGAAGTATAAAATACTTGCTTAAGCTTTCTCCTTTTTTTTTGTCAGTCTCTTCTTGCAAGTAGCAAAGAGTAGGGCAAGAGGAAACAGCCTCAAGTTGTGCCAGGGAAGGTTTGGATTGGATATTAGGAAGAAATTCTTCACAGAAAGGGTTGCAGAGCACTGGGAAGGGGTGGGGTCCCCATCCCTGTGTGGATGTTGTGCTTGGGGACATGGTTTAGTGGTGGCCTTGGCAGTGCTGGGTTAATGTTTGGACTCAATGATCATTTCCAGTCTAAATGAGTCCATGAGTTTTGACAAGAGCAACTGCAATATTTACATATTTCTTGTATTTTCCTCAGTTCTTTGGTATTTCAAGTCATGTCAGCCTCCCATTGGGGATCAGAACCTCTAGGCTGGATGCTGCAAGTGTTTCCCTTAGAATCAAACAGGAAATGCAGCAGAGTATGTGTGAATTACTCATATTCACCGAGGAAATAACTGTGCTCTGAGAATTTGGGATGAAGAAATACCTCATCTAATAAACGGTATTCATTTCTGCAAAAAAAGAATAGCTCACTGATGCACTGCATTATTTTAGCATGAGGTTAATATGCTGTCCCCATTTTATGAGAAACAACATTTCAGATCTCCAAGGACCAGCAGATTGCAGTGACACCTGTGAATATTCCTCCCACTCAGTGAACTGGGGATTAGCTCAGAAAGAACCCAAACTTCACCACGTGTGTCAGACACTCTGCCCCTCCTCTGGGTATTTTTTTGATGCATGCTTTCTTGCACGCTGCTCACTGGGAAGATTTGTGGATGACTATTGTATTGCCCAGGGAAAAAGGAGGTTCATGGAAAGCCAGTGTGAGAACCTGGAAATGGTCAATGGCAACTTGAGAGGCAAAGCAGGAAGCTCCTTCACTTGGCATTAATAAAGGGATGTTAATTAGTACCAGCAGTTACAGTAACCCTCAGAGGCTTTGACCCTGGAGCTGATCTTAACTGCACAACTGCTTATCACACACCAACAAGCAGGGACAGGCTGATAAGGCCTCTCACATGGACTGCCACAGAGGAACAAGAAACCCAAGAAAAAAACCCCAAAATATGTGCCACACGTAAAGGCACTGCTAAGCCCAGGGGAGCTCAGAGGGTCAGTCCCAGCTGCCCTGTCTTTGGTAAGCCCCTGGGAGAGGTTTGACAGAGCAAGTGTGTGTTCTGACAAGCCCACTTTGAGAAAACGTGCCTCTCAGGGATTTGGGGCACAGGCAGGATCTACCTTAGGAAACGCCTGGACTCCTCGTGGCAGATGAACTGCAGCAGGAGCAGGAAACAGCTTTGAAAAAGCTGGGCACTAATTCCAAGTGCGAGGCTCAGAGCAAAGAGTGATCTGGGTACATGTCTTTTATGTTTGGATATCAAACTGCCTTCCAAGCCACAAACAACAAATAGATTTTGCTCAGTTGCTTGCTCTGCTGATATAACCTTATCACTCCCAACACATAAAGTGCAGTGATGGCTTTGCTGCTGCAGTCACTGTCCTTTACAGCTGTACTTACATGCTGTAAGATTAATCTGCAAACTGTTCATTGTGAGTCTCTTAATGCAAATAACCCACTTTTTGTAGTCATTCCATGAAAAATATTACATTTGCAGAAGGATGCAGGGCTTTAAAATGTTGTCACATCTTGCAGCCTCTGAATGCAATGCATTTGAGTCTGCCTTGTCATAGGAAGCAGAAACACACCTCATATCATTCAAAAAAATAAAAAAAACCCCACACCATTCCAAAAAACCAGCAGCCTGCCTCTCTTAGTTTTAGAGGTAACAAAAACAGGAGAACTTTCCTTGATGTAAGACTGGGAAGGAGAAGAATTCTGCTCAAATCACAGTTACTGTGCACACAGTGAGGCTAAAGAATGGCAACTGCACTTCTAATAAAGGTGTACCCTGATTTACTAAATGCAGTGACTGCCTCTGCTAGCAGTGAAAAAGCAATTACTCAAACCAACTGATGAAAGAATACTCAAGCTGAATATTTAAGGAGTTTCAGGAGCTTGTCAGGGATCTCAGTTTTGGGGCTTGTTTTCAAATTCCCACCGTAAGTTGTGTGTCAAAAAAAAAAAGAATGCAAATGAACAATGAAAAAGGTATTGAAAATATTATCTGTTATTCCTATTCCCAAATCTTTGCCTGAAAGCCTTTAATTGCAAAATCATAATAATTCGGAGGGAGGGGGTTTACATTCTCCATTCCAAGGAAACTCCAGCTTTCCCTGGCAGACACCTGTCTTCTAAAGCAAGAACAACAGTCACAGGGAGCAGCTCTGGAGAATTCCAACCCCTGATACACTGACAGAGGGAACATATCCAGAAAGGCTTCTGGAAGCCAAGGGACTCCAAACAATGGAAGTAGAAGCCTGCTCTCCTCTAGGTCAGCTTATACCCACCATACTCACTCCATTGATACCAGCAGGATAAAGTTAAAAAAAATAAAATCTGCCCTCTACGGGGTTTTTGCCTTTGTTTGTCTCGCTGGGATTTTTTTTACTTCTGATCTCATTATTTCTATTCTGGAGCTCATTACTTTCACTTGGTCTGCAGCTATCCTGACAACAGCCAATGTTAAAAAAAACCCCCTCAAAACTAAAAACTAGCAATCTGAACAAAAAGGGTCTAATGAAGTAACTATATGCAAACAAGCAGATTGCATAGGTAGCGGACACAGAGAGAGAATAATAAGAAAAGAAGCAGTAATAGGAAAAGTTGCTTTGGTAACTTAGGTAGGAAAATGGAAAACTTTTTGCCTGATGTATATTTAGAGGCCAATTGGGCAGGACAAGTTTTGGAACATGAGGCTTTTCCTCCTGGCACGAAGTAAATCTGAAATACCAGAACTCCCTTACTGTGCTGGCCTGGCCAAGGCTCACGAGAGCAGCCAGGGTCACTTGTGTCTGCAGCCAATCTGTCCAAGGGGAATCTATTAGCAGAGCTATTCAGGAGCTGATTTAGAGCACAGAGGAGAGGGGACAGCCAGGGTGGTGGCAGCAAGGGGACACACACATCTGGCACACAGGGCCAATGCAGAAGCCACTCTGCTGGGCTGGGGAAGAACGGATCAGGAGCCTGATCCCAAGCTGCACCACCTCCCAGAGCTGGGATTTTCTCCTGGGAGCATGTTTGAGCTTATTTAGCATCAAAAGTAAAAAATAATAGACCGAATCATCAAGAAATGCGAGACAAAATTAGCTAGGATAAAACCTGTGTGAGGGGTGGCATTATAAATGCCTCGGAATAATCACAGCCCACCCAAGACTGTTTTCAAAGGAAAGTAGCTCAGCTTTGATGCCTTTGGAGTCCAAGGACTTTGGCTTTTTGCTTAAACTCCTCGCATTGTGTTTCATGTTTTCTCAGGGGAAAACACAGGCATCAGAAAAACACCCTTAAAGTAGGCTGCAGCTGAAGAAATGGCTTCATCTCCTGTGAAGAGATAAGAAGTGCTTTGCTTTTCAAGAGGTTGAAGTAAACAAAAATCAGCAATCAAAGGAACCAAAGTGCCCAAAGAGTCTTTGCTCACTGCTTGTCAGTGCTGAACAAGTTCTATTAAAACCAAAAAACCAAACCAAGCCACAGCCCCAGAATGAGAACAGATGTTCAGGCACTCATGCTCCCCTGCCTGGCTACAAGAGGAAGAAGTGACATAGCAAGAAGAGGTGCTGAAGTGTACTTTTCTCCAGGAAAACAAAAATAAAAGCTCTGCGAGAGGCACATTGAAGACCCTCACCCTTGGAAGTGAGCAGGAGCATTGCTTGTGCTCACCACCACCTCCCTGCTCCTGCCTATTTTGGGAATGCATCACAGGCAGAACTTTGGGAAGGAGCAAGGTGGGATTCCCAGGATGGGCAGTGCTGGGCTCAGCTCCAGCCTCCTGTGCTGCTGTCCCAGGGCTGCAGCAACAACCAGGGGGGAACAATCCTCATTCCCCTCGGGAATGTGCAGGAATGGCTGCTGGGACACACATGGATAAATGTGGATAAAGGAGGTGGTGAGTGATGCAAATAAATACCTGAAAAGCTGCTGTGGGAAACCTCTTCTCTTCCAGTCTGGGTTTTAGCATGTTGTGGAGCCCCAGGGCTTTGCTGCCTGCAGTGAGGGCTGGTGTTTGCCCCCACCCCACTCAGCCCTGCTCCCCTTCTGCCTCTTGCAGCACCCCTGTGAGCTGTGACCACTGCTCAAACCCTCCTGTCCTCCCTCCCAGGTGCTGGTGGAGTCCTGCTCCCTGCCTTCCAGTGTCACTGAGGAATGTGGCTTTTTTACCTTCTTTTCTGTTAGAGCCAGGATGGAATGCTGGAGAGATGGTGTTTCGGGTTCAGACTCAGATGTTTATTAATTC
This sequence comes from Hylia prasina, assembly GCA_013397195.1. Lineage (NCBI taxonomy): Eukaryota > Metazoa > Chordata > Aves > Passeriformes > Sylviidae > Hylia > Hylia prasina. The sequence goes on along the minus strand of VYXD01012323.1, from coordinate 163,322 downwards.
TTACCTATAATACAGTCTCACAAGCTGTGAGTTCTAGCTAACAAAGTGAAAAATGGCCCCTTTCTCTTTTTTTTACAAGGCCTTTTAAGCTCAAACTGCCCAATTATGAAGTGACACCTGAATTATTTTTGCTTTTAACCCAATAACCAACCACCCTTGGCCCACAATGGGGATTTTTCTACCCAATTACAAAATACCACCCAGACCCATGAAGAAGAAAGTGAAGAAGAAGGACTGGCCTCTGCCCTAAATCCTCCATATTGCTTTATATATATTACTGTATTCTAAACCCTTAAACTCTAAGTTTTCCACCCGGGGATATCACACACTTCTATTCAAACTACACACCCACAATCCCAGGGCTGTCATTCAATTTTGGGAGCCTGTTCCATGAGCTCAGGTCAGTGCAGTGTTTGCTTGGGGGTCAGTGCCTGTCAGCACAGAAAGTCTGGAATTCCCAGTGCCCAGGATTCCAACAACTGAGCTCCCCCACATCCTCTGCTCATCCCCCAGCCCAGGCAGAGCCAACAATGGGTGGCTCAGAACCACTGGAAACCCCCCCAAAATACCCAGAGGGACAAGGACATCCCCTTCCAGCATCCTGCCTCTCTGCTAAGCTGGGAGGGGATCAGAGAAGGGAATCTCCTGCTGGGTTGTGGCACCTGTGATATGACAGGAATTAAGGGTGACCCCTCTGCTGCCTCCCAGGGTTGTGCTGCTGCTGCCAGGAGGGCACTGAAACACTTCAGGCTTCTGCTCTGCAGTGAAGTCTGCAAACCCAGTGACCTGACACTGCTTGACAGACAGAGGAGAAGACATCCAGCATATTGAGGCTGCTAGCAAGAGCCAGGGAACAACAAACAGTGTCGTGCTATGAAATTAAATTGAAATGCAATAAAACTCGCGCATGGGAAAATATGCAGATCAGCCTGAACTTTGTCACTTTGCTGAATTCCGGCACGTTTGGTGACAGGGATTGCTTTTCAACTGGAAAGTAACAGATTTTTCTCTCTGATGTTGCTGAAATCTGGACATAAAAAGCAGTTTTCTTGGGAAGTGACAGCAGAAATACAATAGAACTTCTAGAGGATGTTGCTTCCTTTCATTCAAAGGGATATCAGTTTTAAGGAGAACTGAAGTTTTAATCAAAGATCTTTCTTATGTTTGTCAGAAGCAGGGAAAAGTGACAACTGCTTGTTGGCTGTTGGCTCGTGCTGAGCCAACCCTTTGAATATTATTCCAGTTGATTAAATTTGCATTGCTAATGGGGGAGAAGCCACATGCCTTGCACACCTGTAGAATGCAGCTCCAGGTTTTGAAAGGTTACTAATGCACCATTGTGTGCTCTGGCCAGGAAGGATTTCATCAGAGCAGGATGAGGAGCTGCTGGGGGTGCAGAGTCCCCTGGCCCTGCTCCCCTTCCATGCTGTGCATGTGCTCAGCACAGCCCTGGCTGCACAGGTGTAGCAGCAGGGGAGGGGAGAAACCTGCCTCTTCCTAGGCAAAAAAAAACCTCCAGCTTCAGCAGGGAAGTGTCTATCAGGGCAGCATGAAGTCTCACTTGGAAAAAGAAAAAAAAGAAAAAGAGAACGCAAGAGATTTAAATCTTACAGAATGGATTATAAAGATAACGGAACTGGTACTCTCTGTATGCCTTCAGCTGAATTTTAAATGTCTTGGGTAAAACTGAGGGGTTCCTTTTTTTCCTGTTGTCCAGTTAAGAACTTTGTCATCACTAGAGATTGCTGAAATTATTGCTTTCTCCTTCAGGTCATATTCAAAAAATTAACCAGACTACTCCTACTCCCCTTAAGACTTTGTAGAGGGATTTTATCCTGATTAAAGCATTAAAAATTAATGCCACTCAGAACAAGTCCCTTTGGATTCTACAGACTGCAGCTATTGCCTGTCTCCTCCAGGTATTTCAGCTGACATTATCTGTAATTAACATTACGTGCCTTAGCCCGTGGCTTTTTGTCAGAGAATTTTCAGCACTGCAAATGGGAGCCAGCTCTGCCTACTGTGAAAACCTGCCTCAAACGCCAGGCAGATCCAGTCCTGTCCTCTTCCTGGCACGCAGCTTTATGAGCACTGAAACCAACACTACATTGAGAAAATGTAGTGTGAGTTTAACTTCCCAGGCTCGGGATCCTGCCAGGAATCTTTGCTCAGCACTCACTTCCACCCCTGCCACACTCAGGCTCAGACACCATTTGCTTTTCCCACCTCAAGGCTGTTGTCTGGGGAGAGCACAGTGCATTCCAGGAAACTCAGCTGAGCTCCCTCTGGGTTCCACACAGGTGGGAAAGTGTTTGGACTCAGGATGGGAAATGACTGCCAGGAGCTCCCATCCACCACCAAGAGAACCCTGTGCAAGAATTACTGTCACCAGTTACCAACCCCAGCCTCAGTATCTGGGAATTACAAGAAAAAGTCTCCCTCCCCCAAATTCCCAAAACTTTATTGGACTGAGAACCCCTGAAGGACAGAAGTTCTGGGTTTTAAAAATATATCTACATTAAGATAGCTGCTTCCTATTATCATGCATAGAACCACAGGTTGTCTTAAATAAAGGATTATTTTCAGGGCTAGAAAGAACATTATGGTGGTCAGTTTGTCAGAAACTTTTGTTTGGGTTCATTAGCAATTCACCTTTTTTAATTGCAAAGTCATTTAGATTTGATAAAACTTGCTGTCAGTTTCCCAGAAATGTCTGAGGCGCTAATTGCCATTTAAAAAATACTCTTCAGAAAAATCTTTCATTTAAAAACTTGTCAAATTACGAGTTGGTTTTTAAAACAAACAACTCCTTTTTTATGTTTCCAAATAAAAAAAAAAATCTGGGAAAACAGGATGAAGGAGGCAGCGGTGGCATGAAATGGCTGCAAAAATTTCACGTTGTTGACCTTTACACAAGGCAGAAATATCAAACCCTCAAAACTGGGTTTGCCAAGAGACCAAACCACCCAAAGGAACCTGTGGTGATGCCTCAGTGCCCGTGCAGGGTTCACTGTACCAGCAGCCACGGTCAGGATGCTGCTGTTGGACACCTGCTTCACCTAAACTTCCAATGACTGCCACTCCAGCACAAACAAGGTGCCTTCTCCTGGGACTGAGGAGGGCAGGGAAGCACAGGCTATTCCTGTTGCCCTTCCCAGAGCTGTAAAAGTGTGGCTGGAAAAGGCTGGTTCCAGCAAAGGGCAGCTCTGCTGAGTGTCAAGAAGGGCACAGAGCACAGATTTTTCTAAGCTTCCAGCATTTACTCTTTCCCAGACAAGAGAACAACCACCAAGGAAAGCAAGAGCTGCCACGTAATTGCAATACTCTGAAAAAAAACCCCACTTCCTTTGATAAAGCAACACCTTGCTAACGAATGTACAGGACTAAGGCTGCAAGGTAACAAAAAAAAATGTGGAAGGACTCAAAACAATTCCCAGCAGAACAACAGAGCCTCTTCCAGGCTCGGCAGTGACATCCCTACATCTGGGGCAGCTCACTGAAAACACCCGCGGTGCAGAGCAGAGCCTGGGCCAGGGACAGCAGCAAGAGCTCAGGGGGAGGGAAGAGGCAAAGCCCTCTCCAGGGTGAGCCAAGGCAATCACGAGCTGGAGGAGCTGTGGGCACAGCCAGCCTGGAAACGCAGCTAACCAGGCACAAACACATCCTTTAGGAACAAAGACAAGCCCTCCCCAGCCACACGAAGCTCAAGGACGTGGTGTGTCAGCACAGAGAGCTCCACTCCCTGACTTGGAAAGGGCCTTGGATGCTCTGTTTGAATTTAATTCATAGACAAGAAACCCAAAGTTTCTTGAAAGAGCACGTCAATAAATTAGCATCAAATCTTGCTGCCTTGTCAAGGATTAGCAGTTTTAATCCATTTCAAGTATGAACTGGGAATTAGAAAATAGTGCTGAGATATTAATAACAAGTAGTTCAGTGTGTGCCCTTAATTTGCCTGAATTTAAAAGGGCTGCTAGGAATTTTTATGCAGTCTAGATAGAGCTGAGCAGATAGAATAAAAATGTCTTAATGGCACAACATACCTAGAGCTTTGGGGCTAAATCTGGTTTTTTCTGCTTTCTATGCCAGATATTTGCTGGCTGCCTGAGGTCTTCTGCTAAATCCTTCTGTCACTGACAGTTGCTGTCCCCAGCTGTTCCATCAGCAACTGGGAAGGCAGCTGAAGGTGTGCATGAATAACCAGAATTTGCCTGTTAGAGCCCGTGGTCTGGAGTATCAGTCAGCCCGTGCTGATAAAGGATTTAAACAACCTATTTAAACAGATTGTTTACACACTCACATCCCCTCTGGACACAGAACCTGCACCCTCCAGCCAAAGTGCTGCACTTCCAAAAGCAGAACAGATGGGGGTAAAGAAGGTAAGATACACCAAAGGGCTTTTTAGCTGGTTGTCAGCATCTCAGGGATAAAATTTACATACCCCAAGGTGTTTGGAGGATGTCCACAAAGCCTGCTCTCCACACAGCCCCAGAAATCATCCATTTAAAGGGCGCTAATGGGCTGGTGCCTTCAAAGGTTTTCAGTCAGCACAGATGTTTCTTCTTTGACCAACCACTTTGATAATTTATGCTACTAGTTATTTTTAATCCAGAAAATGTCATATTAATTGTTTGAAATGCACTGTACAGCAGGCCATGGTATTGCTGGTTGCCTTCCCTAAACTCCTGCAAAACAAGTATCTAAAGTTTGGTCCAGGCACGTAAGAAGGAAATGCAATTAATATAAATTGAGCTGTAAGCTCAGGTTCTGTTTCTCCTCCCAGATACAGTAGATACCATTAGGGTAAGTTGTGCAAAGAAGTTGGGACAAGACTGTGATATGATGGTCATAAATCACAGTGTCTTGACATAACCTCATTTACAAAATACACCTGGTTCACATGGCCCTTGCCATTACACAGGAAAACAGAAACCCAAACCAAAACCAAGAAGAGATTGCACAACTGAAGTGAAGAGAGCAGAGACCATGCCCATCAACAGTTGCATTCCAGTGGCAGAAAACAGCCCTCAGGCAGAATAACAGCAGAAATCTCACGTCACCTACTCAGTGAATATTACATCTCTACTCTTGTCTGACCAAAATTTTCCAACAGCTCAGTGTGTTTTCCCTTTCAAAGGAACCGCTGGCGTTTATCTGGAGCATAACAAGTAGGGTGACCAAAAAAACCCCAAAAAACAAAGCTAAACCCTACAGCTGTGGATCATCCCAAACTACTGGCACTGGCTGACACATCAGCTCCATGCAAAGGGGGACAGGTGACCAGCTCAGGTGCTCCATCAGTAGCACTCAGTGCTGGTCAGGAGATTGTCACAACACAAAAGAACTTCAGGAGGGCACGGCGATGAGCAAAGCAGGAAAACGCCCAAGTTTATTTACAAAACTCAGTTTTATACATTTCCAAAGGTGCCTGTGGGTTGGAGGATGAAATCCCACCTCCCAAACCACACTGGTCAAGACAACTGTCAATCAACTTTCTCCTCCTACGTAAAAATATGTAACCAGCGAAGGACAGTCAAGAAAACAAAGCTGTTGTTTATAGTAAAAGTGTGAGAAAGTAAAAATTCTGACTCCAATATGAAAGACAAATGAGAAGGCCTAGAAACATCCTCAAAACCAGGGTGACAGGAGATGAGGTCCCACCATAGGATGTGTAGGACTGGTTCCAAATGTTTTGCAGATACTGAACTATTCCTAAGTGAAATTTTCCTGATAACATAAGAATTTTTTTTTTTTTTGCTGATAAAATTTAAGGTATTTACCAGTATTTCCTATCAACCACTCCACACCTTTTGCTAGGATCTCCTAGGCTAAGATGAAGAAAATCACAAAAACATCAGGAAACACGGAAAAAAAATTTCTAATATGGTATTTGTCCTCAGTTTGACCTTATTTTGGAACAGGCCATAACAAAATGAAAGTAAATCTTTCAAAGTAGAGGTAGAGGTTTAATTTGCTCCTATTTAAAAAAAAAAAACAGCTGTAAACAATCTATTTAAATGAAACAGCTGGACTAAATGAGGGGAGGAGGTGCATCCCACCTCCTCCCTTCATTTGAAACAGGCCAAATCAGCTTAGTGCAGTTCCAAGTTGTTGACATTATTCCAGAAGTAATCATGTTGCTGTCTAGCCAGGGATGGATTGCTGTCTGTGCTGAAATACATGCTGATGTCTTTTCTCCTCAGGTTTCCAAGATTATGCCTTGACGGTCAATTAAAAAGTTCTCTCTTCCCTGACAAACTCTTGGGCTCTGCTGACTTCCTCCTGATAAAACACCTTCCTCCTGATAAAACACCTTCACGTTGTCCCCTGGACCACAGGGGTTTTATGAGCACTGTCCTTCAGCAGCCTGGTTTGGGGTGATTTTCCTCAAGCTCTGCTGTACCACGGAGGGGCACCAGAGCTGGGTACCCCCACCTCTCCTGCCAAGGTGACAGAGGGACACAAATGTCACACGTTGGAACCCTGGGCACTGAGAATTCCAGACTTTCTGAGCTGACAGGCACTGGCCCCAAAGCAATTACTGCATTGACCTAGACCTTGGAAAAGGTTTCCAAAATTGAGTGACAGCCCTGGGATTATGTGTGTGTACTTTGAATAGAAGCGTGTGATACCCCAGGGTGGAAAACTTAGAGTTTAAGGGTTTAGAATAAAGCAAGATTTAAGGATTTAGGGTGTAGGCCAGTCCTTTTTCACCTTCTTCTTCATGGGTCTGGGTGGTTTCTTGTAACTGGGTACAAAAATCCCCATTGTGGGCCACAGGTGGTTGGTTATTGGGTTAAAAGCAAAAATAATTGAGGTGTCACTTCATAATTGGGCCGTTTGTCCTTAAAAGACCTTGTAAGAGAGAAGAGGCAGAGCCATTGTCTACTTTGTTAGCCAGAGCTCACAGCTAGTGAAGACTGTGACATAGATAAGAATTAACAAACATCCGAGTCCAAACACGAGCTGCATCTCTGGAGCACGTCACCCTGGCTCTACCAGAAAAGAAGATAAGAAACCCACAGTCACAGCTGCTCTTACAGGAGCCAGCCATGCACTACAGTGGCTGCTCCCTGCTGCCACTGAGGGGTGGAGGGGGCTCTGTCCCCTTGCCTCTCCCTGCAGGGCAGAGATGATTCCCACGGCGGCAGAGAGAGCAAAGGCCAGCACGGGAGATGCCAAAGCTGCACGTTCCCAGCTTCATCCTTCCACCTGTAGATGGCATGGATACACCTTGCTAGCTCAGCCAGCTCTCCCCACTCCCGCTCACTGGCTTAGCAGGCAGCGTTCTGGAGGATCAGCACTTTTAAACATGAAGCACTACCTGGTGGGCGAAAGTTCCTCCCACCAGAGGATCCAGGACACCTATATAAAGTGTCTGCATGGAACACCAAAGCTTTTAAGGGCACGGAAAACATTACTCAAGTGAGAAACGACTGTAGGAACCACTGCACTTGGCTTTGCAGCAGCATCTTTGTGCAGTGATTTCCCAGGGCAGGTGGAGCTGTCTGCAGGGTGAAAAACAGAACCTGACACACTTCCAAAGGAACAGACAAGCAGGAGAAAGCCATCTGAGCAGGATCCAAGCTACGCAGCGTGTAGGACTGTGCCTGTGAGCTTCACCCACCGAGACATCCCTCGGCAAATACTACTGCTGAGACGAGCTGTAGGAGGCTGCTCTCAGGAGAAGCTGCCTCTCTGGCTAAATTTGCTCCTGTGCCTCTGGAGCTTTGGGCTGCTTCAGCAAAAAAATATTTCAGCCCTTCAAGGGTTGCAGCAGCGCTTAGTAAGTGACAGGAAAAGTCAAAAATCTTAGCAAGTCTGAGAAGGTACCCCTGCATTTCTCTCACCCTCCCTCCCTAATTTAACCAGTTAAGCACTTTTTTTTAAATCAAACACACAGCATCTTCTTTTAGGCACTCCTGAGAAGTTTATTCTTAACCTCAAGTAACAAACCCTCTGATTTATTTTTTTCCCCAAAACATTTTGACAGTTTTGGCGTTTGATTAAAAGAAGGGATTTACTCCATGCAGAAAGCAAAGCTCAAACAGAACTTAATGCCTTCAGATGAGAACGCCCCCAAAAGTGATTCTGTGTCTGCAGAGAACTGGAGGTTATCTGTAAAAACCTGCTTGATGCAATGCCTCTCCTCTACGGAAAAAATAATAATGATATTAATTTGGGGCACTTTGTTTAGCTGCAGTGCTCAGAAGCCATTCCTGCAAAGGCTCCTGACGTGGTGCCATTAGCACCTACTTGCAATGCACCACACTAAGTGTGTAGGCAGGACTGTGGAGAAGTGAAGTCAAAGCAATTTGTATGTGCAGCTACCCAGGACACTGCTTAAACGACACAACAGAAATCCTGCACAGAAATTCGTAGTCCTCACAGTCCTCATTGCATTAGGACTCCACAACTTTGTCCTGCAGTAAGAGCACCACGCAGCTTCAGGTCCCCTCAGCTCCTGACTTGGACAAGTCACCTCACCTCAGAGCAACTGCTGTCTGCTGAGAATATATCCTTATTTTACCTCGCCCCATACCTGAGCCTAGCTCTGCTGGTCACTGCAGGACATATAAATCACACCCCCTTTTGGAAATGAAAAAGCATTTGAAATCATTTCACGTTCTGGGCATGCCAAAAGTTAGAAGAATTAAGTTGGCATAAGAAACAATAAGCATTAAATCATGCCTGCATTAGGGACAAGGGTTCACTCTGAAAGAACTACTGCTCTGTTATTTTATTTTCTCATTCTTTTTAGAGTTGAGGAAGGGGAGGATGACAGATTAAAAAAATACATAGAGGACAATATTTTAATTGCAGCTTTTAAAGGATGAACTTTGAAAACACATCCGTATTCTTCAATGGGTTTGAGAAATGCTAACCTTCATTCTTAAGTGACTGAGAGAACTTGTTCACATTCATAAAAATCCTGATTCACTCTGTGGCATGAAGCACAATGGACTGTGTTTATCCTTTAAAAAGATCAAATGAAGCAACTGGCAATGCAATTAACTTCCTTTTAATGCACAAGCAAATACAGAGGCAGTTTCCCTGAGTGTGCAGTGATACCACACGTATTTAGTGCCCTGCACTGAAATTCAACCTTGTTTAAAATAGAAAGCCACATGGAGAAATGGGACTGGAGCACAACACTGTTATAGACCTGGGAAGGATTTGGGGCTGGGTTTTTCAGCCAAGAATGTTTCTGTTCAAATCAGAACACTAAAGGACAGTGCCAGAAGCAAAGTTTCATCTTTTGTACCTAGACTTCACATGGATTTAATCAAGATAAATTGGCATTGCCTAATAATTTACTATACCTGAGGGTTCCATAAACACCTCTAGCTTGTGTTGTGCTATGCAAATTATTAAATGAACATCAAAATGAAGACAAACCTCTCCAAGGTGTTCTAAGCACTGAAAAGAATAATTAATTTTGATCTCTGCTCCGCATTTTGGCGTTTGATTTCTCAGATTTGAGTATCAAAACAATCATCCCCTCCATATTTATGAACCACACTCATTCTCCAATCCTGTCCCTCCTAGAGATAAGTGATTGCACAATCTGTCCTCTGCATCCATTTAGCTGAGAACACACTCACAGGCTGTGGCAGAGGGAGTGACTGAGCCACTTTCCCTCATATTTCAGAAGTTGTGGCATGCCACTGAAGCTCCCACTCGTTATAAAAGGGGAAACAACTCCCATTTTTAAAAAAGTTTTTTAAAAAAAAGACGCAGGGAACTACAGGAACAGTCAGTGTCACCCTGGTGTGCCTCAAGATCGTGGAGCAGGTTCTCCTCTCTACACTGAGGCACAAGGAAAATGAGGAGGTGGTTGGTGACAGCCAGCACAGCATCACCAATGGCAAATTGTGCCTGACAAATTTGGTGGCCTTCTAGGACGGGCTTACAGCTCTGGTAGACAAAGGAAGAGCAGCTGACACCTGCCTGGACTTGTGGAAAGTGTTTGACACTCTCCTGCACAACATCCTTGTTCCTAAACTGGAGGAACGTGGGTTTGATGGGTGTGGTTGGTCTGGTGGAAGGTGTCCCTGCCCACAGCAAGGAGTTTAGATTTATATGATTTTTAAGGTCCCTTCAAACACAAGCCATTCTGTGATTCTGTGATTATTCATGCCACGTGTTCATTTGGATCCACTGCAACTAGAAACAACTTGCCTTCTCTCCTCCAGCACCATCCCCAAACCCACATTTTAAATACGTTTGGTCGAGTTGTCCTATCATTCCCCTACCAGAACTGCAGAAAACACAGGGATTTTTTAATAAAAAAGGCTATTTTTAGTATGGCACAGAGAGTCCTTTGGGTTCAGCTGCACATTCTCCACCCTCAATGCAGTTATATCAAAACAACACTTGTTAGTGCTAAGGGCACAGAAGGTCCTGACTACTTGGGGTGAGCCAAGCAACAGCTCATTTGCCTCTCAGGCACACTCAGTTATTTTGTTGTTTACAGCTGTGCACACAGGGCCAGCCTGGGATTCCTCAAGAGCTTGACCAGTATGGCCAAGGCAGATATTTCTTTTACCAGGATAAGGGAGGCAGTTCACTCCTGGCTTATCAACACCTAGTTACAGTCAAATGTATGCCAGCATCTCAGCCTAAATAAATCTGTGGGCAACAAAATTATCTCCTCAACTACCACACCTGAGTCCAAGTCTTCCCCAAAAGTAATGATCTCAAAAATCTCCTACGCTCAGGCTGCTGTGAAGAAATAACATTCACCCATGGAAAATAAGTGTCAAACTTGGAACACAAGCACCCTTATAAAAGTTGATAAGCTAGAGTGGCCAGAAAAATAAAAGCTTAAAAAAACTGCCTTGAGAAAGTTGACATTGGCATTGATCACTAGTGAGCTGTGAAGTCCCTGAGCCTCCAAAGATCTCTCTTTGCACAAGGGTGTGTAAAATAAGACTTTGCAGGCAGCACTTTTTCCTGCACCTGATCACTTCTGGCTCTCACAGCAGAATGATGTGGCTGCAGAGAGAAACCACCAGGCAACAGTTTTTATTCCATTTTCCCTGACACCCACTAGCATCATTCAGCGCTGACTTCTGACAAATGGAATGCTATGGGTGTTCCAGGGGACTGGCAGAAAACGGCCAGAATAAGCAGATGGACATGAAACCATAATCCTGCATGAACCCAAGCAAAATCACAGATCTGCTGATCCCTCACTGCTGTCCTCCTTCACTCACATAAGCCTGGCCTACATTAAAACCCCACTGGAACCTGAGAGAAAATCCTAAGTATTCCTCAAGGAAGAACCAGTTTTACCAAAAGAAGGTGGCTGGGTAAATCTAGTTAAATTTTTAAATGGTTAAATTCTTTTAAAAGCAGCAATTCTTGGCCTGGAGCAATTTTATGCCTAGCCTGGAGGCTCATGTCCTTAATCACAGCAGGACAGCACAGAGGTTGTTTTTTAGAAAACAGAGGAAGGTGTGATCCTGCCTCAGCAAGAAACAAAGGTGAGCCATGTGAATACAATCTCTTGGACACCAACTGATGCTCCACACACACCCTGGAACTTCCCTTCTGGCAGCATCCCCCTGTCCCCACCTTCCTCAGGAAAAGGACCTTTCCCAAAAAGTCCTGATGAGTCCTGCAGACCTGCACTACACCTTCAAATCTGGAAGATTACATTCCCTTTATGCATAGTCCTGGTAGCAACAAACCACATTTTATTTACCAGCAGCAACCCAAGAGGCAGGATTGAGACCTACTACTGTGGAGGAAAGCAAATTCAGCACACAATTTCAATTACTTGGGTTAGACAACTGATTTCCATTACTGCTAATGGGATTTATGCATCCATTCAGCTGAGCATGGTACTGAAAATCTGCTCCTCGTTCTGACCCCAGAAGTTTTTCTTCCCCATACAGCTTTAAAAAAATAGAATGAAATGCAAATAAAGTGAGTGCTGTGTTAACCACTGCCTTAGCTTTGGGCCATTAGCCATGCCTCTGCCTCTCAGGAGTGGCTTATTCTATTTTCAGCAGACACCTCTCCCCACTGCAGTCCCAGGTATTCTGCCTGCCCTGGGTTTTTAAGCTGCCTGCACTGGCAAGTTCTGTGTTCACTCCTCTTCCTAGAGGTATGAAAGCTCAGCTGCTTTGAGACCCTTGGCTTCGTCAGACATCTTCCAGAACCTGATCTTTCATTCCTGTTGAATTAACAGGGCGTGGGGAATCTCTTCCCTCAGCTGTTTCCTACATGGAAGGCACAGGTCTGGAGGAACACTCACCCCCAGGAAGTGCTTGGGCAGAAAATCAGCTTAATAGCACTGTGCTGTCAGCTAATGCTCAAAAAGCACACAATTACATTTTTTTTCCAGCGGTAAGAAACAGTTAAAACTTGAATTGCAGCAATGAAAATGAGAATGTCAACACCTCTTTGTCTCTTGGATGATTTCCAGACTAGGTCTGTTTATTTAATAAGAAACCATGACATGACCACCTGTTTAACAAAGTCCCTGCGAGCCTCTTGCTAACCTTTGCATCTCATTTTTCTTAAACTTGTTTATAGACAGGGGAAGGCTCTGAGTGTTGGGGCTTCCTGGTAGTTTTAATAAAAAGGTCAAAGTGAAGGAGGAGTGCCTGTGTGCTGAGGAGGGAGGTAAAGCTTGCAGGAGCTGCATCCTGCCCGGGATGAAGCACGGAAGGATGACGTCAAGGAAGTTGTAGAGGTTTCATTCCTGTGGCTCAGTCTGGTTGTGTTTTCACACCCAGGAGTCTGTGGAGCAGGTACTCCAGTGACGGGCTGTAGGGGATGTTGGGATGGTGGCACTGGACAAAAGGGTTACTGGTGAAGTTCCATGGAATAACAGATCTCTGCAGGAGCCTGCCACGAGCCCTGCTGCTGACAGGAGAATGCAAAAACATCACCCTCCCTTTCTGCTTCGACTTGTCCTTCTCAGACACAGCCTTCCCCCCTTTCTAGACAGTTTGGTCACTCCAAGAGCATTCTGATGCCTCTTAAAAGCAGGAAACTGTTTTCATTTAAATGTCACCTGGATTAAATTTACATTTGCAAGACACAAAGTCACTCCACACTGTACTAAGTCCAGTGTTGATGGAAGCTCATAACAACAGCAGGACAGCTGATGTGAGCCTTGCTTTGCTCAGTTACCTTCCATTCATCCTTCAGAAACAGGCTGTGGCTCTTGCTGGGTTCGTGACCAAGTAATGAAAAATAAAATAAAAAATAAATAAAATAAAATAAAACAAACCAAAATAAATTTAATAATAATAATACATTAAAATAAATTAAAAATTTAAAATATTAAAAATAATAAAATAAAATGAAAATTGTAATTAAAAAAAAGATTACTGGCAGGATGGAAGGCTGAAGAACATGACTAAAACCAGCCTGGGGAACCTGCCTAATGTAGAGTTTGGTTTGGGAATGGCAGAGACAACTCTGAGAGTAAGGCATAACAGACAGATCAAAAGAGAACAGACAAGCACAGCAAATACAGGCATCAAATCATAATTTAAGATTAGTTTCAGGGACATAAAGGACTAATGTTATTAGTTTCATGCAGGTGTTAGAGAGACCTTCTGCACTCTAAAACAGATTCTGTACCAAGGGCTTTAAAAGTCCTTAGTCCCCCTCATGCTCGTGTCCTTTAGGTCACAGAAATCACTTTAAAGTCAGCAAGGAAAAAACACCCTGCTGTCTTCCAACAACTAAATGGGGCATACCCTGGTGCTGTCAGCAAGATTGAAAGTAGCCTCTGTGCTCTGAGAGACCATAAATCCCTTTATTGGCACAGATTACCAACCTGATTGCTTGCATACAGATTAATGCAGCAGCATGAGTCCTCTGGGTGACTGCTGAGCAGGGAAAGCAGGAGGGGGGAGTTATTTGCTCAGAAGCTGGTGATATGTATCTATCAATCACCAAGGAAAAAAAAAACATTTCATGAACTTAATTCCAAAAATATCTTTGTATACCGAGAACAGGGAGCTGAGAAAATTACCCAGATTAAAGGGGGGAAGGAAACAGCTCTGCAGTTGGATGCATGAAAACCCAAAGCTGTGCCAGCTGCCCAGGGTCCACACCTGTGACACCACACCTGAGCTCTCCCCTCCAGCTGTGGCATTTCCTAACCTGCCTCACTCCAGCAGCAGCAATAAAAGGTAGAGCATGGCTGAAAGAGGGAAGCTAACACATGGAACAACCATTCATCTTCTTGAGAGCCTCAGCAAATTCTTTCCATTCCCATTTTTAATTCTCCACTAAATACAGCGAACTGAAGAGAGGTTGTGAAACTTTTCTCATGGCAGGGAAGATGAAAGGGCAGCCCCTCCACTATTTGAATTGAGAATGATGACAATTGAGAGTTTATCACCTCTATTTCATGCTCCTCACCCAGTCCCTGCCTTGCTGGTGCCACCAGCCAGAGGTGGCACAGGGTGATTCCCTCAGCCCAGGGAGGTCCATCCTCCCTGATGCCTTGGGAAGGCTGAGCTGGAACAGAGACTGGACAGAGCTGGAGAATAAAGCAGAGATTTATTGCAAGGCCTTTAAGGATCCACCTTGGGCAGGGCAAGAGCCTGGCCAGGGCTACACCCAAGGTGGACCCAAAATGGTCACAAAATGGACCCAAAATGGTCACAAAATGGACAAAGGGTCACCAGGTCTCACACTTTGATCAGTTTTGGTCCATTTGCACATTGGGGTTGAATTGTCCAGTTCCAGCTCCAGGCTGTGAGGTCCCATCCTGCTTGTCCCTCCCTCCAGCCACCCTTGTTTGTGCTGTTGGGCTGAAAGTTGTCCTTGGTGTGCAGCAGGAACAGGATTTGTTTTGTGTCCCTGCTCTGTGCAGAGCTGAGTGACACTGACTGTGAGCTCAGGGCTGCACCCTGGGCAGCACAGAGCCTGAAATACATGGAAGATAAAACTTCAGGCATCACCCCAGCCCCCAAACCCCAGAGATGCTGCTGCCTGTGCTGACAGACCACCCAGGCACAGGTGCTGGACTGCTGAGGGGAGCCAGGTCCCAGCCTGTGACACAGAGCCACCACCAAAAACCTTCCAGGGACCCCACAGAGAGCCAAGCCAGGAACTCAGGCTTTTTCTTCTCCTCCAAGAGGAAATAGGGACCTACTGCTCAACCAACCCACCCAATTCCAGAACCTGTCAGACCAGTGAAATCTTGCTCTGATGCCCCAAGGCAGGTGTGTGCTTGCCCCAAGTCAATTTGGGGTCCCAGACCTGCCCAATGCCAACATGTTTTTGCCAGCTGGATGTACCAGCTTGGCACTCCTGGGGAACAATCCCCACCTTTGAAAACTGGCCTCAGACATTGAAAATGTCACTTAAAACTATGGACATGCAAACTGTGTTAAACTAAGACAGCAGCATAATTTATTTTTAAAATTTGGGGTTTATTTTCCTGGGCTTGGCTCTCCCTGAATTTTTTTCCTAATGAAATTACTTGAGAAAGTTTCTCAGGAGACAATAAACATTATAGACTCATTTAGCAAAAGGGAATTCTTCTAAGCTGAATTGACTCTCACACATTAAAATTGAGATCTGCTGCTAAGTGCTTGGTCTCCCCCCAAAGAGCAGACTATAAAGCCCATAATAAACATGATGATATACTTACCAAAGAACCAGAGGGGGGAAAAAATTGAAATTATCTGTTCCTAAATAAATCTCAGTGTTGGGAAAACAGTCTGGTTCCATTTCTGAAGTAAATACTGCCACTTGCAGCACCTGCACTTCACCCAGTTCAGTGTGGAGCACAGAACAAGAATGGTTTGGGTTGGAATGGAACTTTGAAGCTCCCAGTCCAACCCCCCTGCAATGAGCAGGGACATCTTCAAGTAGAACCCCTCAGAGCCTGATCCAACCTGACCTTGAATATTTCCTGCTTAACTCATTGCTGCAGCTTTATAAACACAACAGCAGCAAATACACCAACAAAAAAATCCCCCCAGTTGTCAGCACAAAAATATTCCAGCCATCACTTGATTGGTTTTTGTTAATTATACCTTGGACTGCAGACAATACTTATTTTCTGACTTGCTACAGTTACTCTGTGTGGGCCATTAAAAAGTGACTTGACTTGGGAGAAAAGAAAATATTATCTATGGGAAGTGCTGTTGCCAAAAAAAAAATTCTTCCAAAGTAACTTCAAAATATTTGTGTTCAGGCAAGAGGCCACGGTTTTTAAGTAATTTGATTTAAAGAGAAAAAATGACAACATCATAACATCACTATCTGGATACAACCCAGTAAAGTGGACTTAATTCAGCACTTGGATGCAAAATTGGGTGGAAAACTTGAAGGGAAAAGTAAGTATTGAGTTGCAGTATTTGTCATTATTTTACTTTTTAGGAGGACCATGCTGAGGATTGGTTAGCGCAACCTAATAGGGATGCACCCATCCCTCACATTGATTTGCAACATCTTCCTGAGAGCATCCAGGACTCCACACTGGTCCCTACAGGGGAAACACACCAAGGGGTTGATACAAAATGAAAATAAGAGGAAAGAAAGTAGGAGGAGTAACAGGACTCTCACTGAGCATTCGGGGAAAAGTGTTGGACCTTCCTTGTCCCTATTTTGTCTCCTCTGCCAGGAGGGCAGGGGGAGCAGCAGCAGGTCACGGTGGCATCGTCACAGCTCCTCTGGCCCTGCTGAGGGCAAGGTAAAGGAGGCAAACCAGGGCTCACCTGGAAGTGAAATGTGCAATCAGCCAGGCTCTGTTCCCTGCCTGCACAACCCTCAGGATGCCCCTCACCAGCAAACCTCCTCCAACACGGGGACAAAACTTCAGCCAGCTTGAGTCTGGGGGATAGGAACAGAAAGGCAATTAAACAACAAAGCGTTTTGAAGGAGAAGTAGAGCATAGAGCTGCCTGTGCCCCGCAGCCCGTGCTGAGTGCAGGGATGCTGCTGCCAGGAGGCTGCACGGGCTCTTCTGCAGCCACAGCACACCAGGGCAGGGTGACAAAAGGAAAGAATCTGTCTGTAAGGGCTTGCACGGACCTGCCACCCTCCTGAGCACTGCTGCCCGCACGCAGCCACCTCCTGTGCTTTCATGGAAGCAGAGCAGCCCTTTGATTTCCCAGAAAGTAACAAGTTGTTCCACACTGAGAGCAAACACAGCGTTTGTGCAACGCAGCAGAGCCTGCAGAGGCTGGGAGAGTCCTCTCACGGAGGGATGATAACCGTGACCTTTGCTTTTATGATCTACACTCTGAGCATACTCCCCAAACCACACATGGAAAACCCAAGTAAACAGAAGCCAGGATGTGCTAAAAGCAAAGCAGGTTCCCTGGCAGTCTTATCAAATCCAAGGGACTTAACCTTTTCTTTCTCTTGCTCTAAATTGCTCTTAAAACCAAACCATGATTCCTAGAAACCTGTGTACCAGTTTTAACATGCAAGGGGGGGTTGTGAAAAGCTGAGTTTATTTTTGATGCAACTGGAGAGAAGCATTTCCTCCTATTTTCTGTGCTTTCAGCCACAAACATCAAGCATGCCCACAGCTCTCCCTGGTCCTGCTCTGCAGTTACAGGTCAGCCCTCAAGTCCTGCAGCTTGGGGACTTCATTAATAGATTCACTTCACAGCAAGTGAATCTATTGATGCTGGATCAAAGGTTACATTTCCAGCCCCTGCACACACTGGAGTTGTGGCAGTGCATTTCCACACCCAGATGAATGTTCCCAAATAAGGAAAAGGGGTTTCAGCTACACCCCTGACTTTTGGGGAGAAGCACCAGAACTTTCTGTGTTTCTCTCACCATGGGTGGCTCAGTGCCAGGATAGGAGCACCTGTTGAGTTTTGGAAATGTTTCTCAAGGCCTGTGGCTGTTTCTATTGGGCAGCAAACCAAATCATCCCTCCTTGATGGTTGTATACCTAAGAAGGAGCACAGAGGTGCTTTCTGGGGTGTCTTAGCCAGGTGTGAGGTTTCCCTGAGCCTGAGCACGGCTTCTGTATCATTTGTTATTTTCTCATTTATTAAAAACTTTGCTTTTGAAAACACTCCCTATGAGGCATCTCACAAATATTTATTAATCCACCCTGGGAGGCTGCAAACCAACCCTCAGGACCTGACACACCTTCAGGGGCTCATCACACCTGGCCTGGTGTCAGACTGTGTCACTGGAGCACTAGCAGCACATCCACCAAAGCCACCACAGGCCTCCCCAATGCTCTCAAAAATGACATTTCCTTGCTCCCTGTGCTCCCATCACAGCCACGTGCATCTGCCTGTGGTGTAGCTCCAGGAGTGGTGCAAGGTGACACAAAGCAGCACCTAAAGGAACGAGCTGGCTCCTCTCTGCTCCTGTCCTGCCCTCTGAGAAATGCAGCACTGGAGGGCTGCTGTAGGTCAAAGCTGTTTCTCAGGGCAGGCAGGTTTCCACCAGGCCCTCAGCACAGTCCTGTGTCCCTCCCCAGGGCTGTGCCAGGGGAGCCCAGGGCACGGAGGAGCAGCATGGGCAGTGAAGAACAGGCTTGGCAGGCTTCCCTTCCCTCTTGGAGCTCTGACATTGCTTTCAGCTGGCCTTGGCTGCCCTCACTGCTGGAACAGGAGCCCCAGGGACTGACCCCACATCCCCACCTCTGTTCCCATCCTTGTCTTTGTGCCAGCTCCAGACTGCCTGAAAAATAGACTTAGCAATAAAATGCTTTTCCCTTCCTTTACCCTTTCTCTAACCAAGACACAGGTTACCCTCACCTAAAGAGGTAACTAAAACACAGCATTGGGCTCAGAATTCAAACACATCATTCCAGCTGCAAGTCTGGAGGCTCAAAGCCCCCCCAGGACACAGGTCCAGCACAGGCTCATCTCCTGGCACTAAACCTGAGTGAGCACAATTGAGGTGGAGCATCCCTCAGCCCCCTGTGTTCACAGCTTGCTAGGTTCTCCCATCTGAGCTGCTTTGCTTCATCTGAAAATAAATACATTAATGAATCCTTGGTTTCATTTGCTCTGCAAGCACAGGGCGGGCTCAGACCTTGGGTCTGAAGCAAGCCACGTCTCAGGGAAGGGGAGAAAAGTGAAAGCAGAGCAAGTGTTGTTCTTACCAGAGCTCACAGCCCAGGACCTTTCAGCATCAAAAGGGTCTTATCTGAGGTCTCAGAGCAAAAAAAAAAGGATTGTGCTAGTCTTGGCCAGCAACTTTGCTGATGAGCATTGATAAAACCTTACAAAAGGAGCCTTGTAATTCATGCTGGCTTGGTGGACACCACAGTGGTATCAGCAGAGGCACAATGCCAGCAGATGGACTTGGCAGGGGGAAGGGCTGAGGCTGCACACCCTGCACCCCAAACAGCTGGGGACAACCATCACCCTCCTGACAGGGAGCCCAGAGACCTCCTAACAGCAAACAAAGGGCAGTCTGAGATAACCTCTTCAGAAAAGCAGTGAGATGGACGTGGTTAAGCAGCCAAAGGGTAAGCAAGTGGATTAAGGAAACCAAAACAAGTTCCACTGTAGCTGTAGGCGGCTCACACATCACAGCTGACACCTCCAGGGACAGGAGAACAGGAAAAAGCAGTTGTTTGGCTTTGTCCCCCACGTCAGGTACTCCACTAAGCAGTTCAAAACGCCCTCCCCTCCAGTGGCTGCGCAGCAAAAACGATGTGGAGGGAGCTGATGTGTGCAAATAGCTGTGTAATTGTCTGTTCTGGCTCACAGGCTTCACGTGATCACAGCAACACTCCTGCCTGGGAAAGGGAGCTCAGCTATGCAGGTGGGGGAGAGGAGCTGCCCCTGCCCAGCCCTGGGTGGAACAGTCACAGGCAAGGGGTAAAAATGCAGCAGAATTAATGAATAAAGTGCTATTTAAATGTGCAGTTTCATTTTTTTTTTTCCTACTGGCAAGAAAGTTTTGTGCATTTTTTGGGGTCGCTCACGAGTAGATGAATTCTGCTTTGAGAAATGCTCCTATAAATTGATTTTTAGGGTCTGCCTAAACTCAGAAATATTTCTAGCTTATTTTACAGCCAGTTCTGCCTAAACGATTTCTGAATTGGTTAAAGTAATCATACAGATTTCAGATAAGTATAAAGCAAGCAGCCAATTTTTTTCCTGCACCAAGTTCAAGGTAACTTTGAAAAGTCCATTAAAGCTGGTGCAATAGAAGTGTTCAGATCACCTGTAGTCTTGTTGTGCTGGTTTTGGCTGCAGTGGAGCTGGTGCGGGGCTGTGGTTTGGGTTTCTGCTGAGAACAGTTGATAATTCAGGGATGTTTTTGTTATCACTGAGCAGCTCTGACCCAGAGCCAAGGCCTGTCCTGCTCCTCACCCCCCCCAGCAGAGAGGGGCTCCCCAAGGGGCTGGGAGGGGACACAGGGGATGTCCCAGACCATGTGGCACCACGCTCAGCAGGTACAGCTGGGCAGGAGGAGGAAGGGGGACACTGGAGTGATGGTGTTTGTCTTCCCAAGTGACTGTTCCAGGTGATGGAGCCCTGCTGTCCTGGGGATGGCTGAGCACCTGCCTGCCCTGGGAAGTGGGGAATGAATTCCTTGGTTTGCTTTACCTGTTGAACTGTCTTTATTTCAACCCACGAGTTTTCTCACTTCTACCCTTCCAATTCTCTCCCCCATCCCAATGAAGGGAATGTGAGCAAGCAGCTGCAATGAAATCATTGTGAATAAAACACTTGGGAAAAGTTTTGGATTGCCAAAACCAAGAACCAAGCAGGCACTGAGTTAGCTGGTAAGGAATCACCTTATTCCTTTCTTCCAACTACAGAAGGCAGCAGCTACTGCCAAGAAAGGTGGGGCCAGCTGGAATTTAACTCTTGCTGCAAGGAGGAGCTGGGAACAGGCTATCAAAAAACCTCTCCCATTGTCACCCACTCTCACCTGCACCTGTGATTTATCTCAGCATGCTGTGATCTCAGGTCTTGTGGCCCCAGCCTACAAGTGCTGACTCTTTTCCTGCTCTAACTCTCTTTCCCTCCCTGCAAGCACCATCAGTCAGGAGGAGCTGGGAGCAGCACAGAGTTGTATTTACTAGCTCAGCAGCCAGCTCCTGTGGCTGCTCCTTGTGGGCTGACTTGAGGCTATATTTAGAGCATGAAATCCCTCTTACCTCTATAAATTCTTTCAGTGACTCATCACAGGGAAATTAGCAGCCCTACACAACCGTGAAAACAGAGAAAAGGATACTTTTGGGAGAACTGCCAACACCCTTTATCTCCAATGAGAGCTTTAATTGGCAGCAGCATTTGTGCTCATTTTGATCCACACTCTTCCACACTCAGCACCGATTTTTAAGCATGAGAAGGCGTAGGAATGGTACAGATGAGGCATGTGACCACGAGAGCCATATGGGAAAGTGCTGATCCCTTCTCTCTCTAGTATCAGCCTGCATTTACTCCAGTGCCTCTGCTGCAACTCAAGGTTGACACAAACACAGCACAGACGGTGTTTGCAGTCAGTCAGGAGCAGTCAGATGTGTTTTTGGGGTTCCAGCACTTGGGATGGTGGGAAGGGGGCAGGAGGAAGAGTTTTGTGTCATTCCATTTTTGTGTGGTGGGAGTCTAACAGGCGGCTCTGAGGGAAACTTGTCGTGTTTAATTATCTTCCTCTTGTTAAAAACAACTTAAAACACCTCATTAGTTACCATCTATGGCTGATCAATTACAGCAGGAGTCAGCACTCCAAAAGGGCAAAATTAACTTCAGTAATATTCATCTTTCTGTATAAAGTCATTTTATGGAGACGATAATTTTGTTGGAATGGGCATCTCCTTTTGTTGTCATTTTCCCTGGCTTGCAGTGAGCATTTGGGCTCTCTGAACCTTCTGTGGTGGGTAACACCATCCAGTTTAATGCAGGGAGAATTAAGAGCTTAACACAGGATATGCCCAGAGTCACCAGCACTTCTACCTAGCAGGGCTGAAAGAGAAGGAAAAGCTGGCTGGCCACAAATAACTTGTACACAAAGGGCACGGGCACCAAGCACAAAATAGGCATTGTAATTATTGCTTCCAGTGGCTCCTCATGCCCCACTGCTGAGCCAAGGCAGCTCCTGAACACCAACATCCCACCAGTGACCACGGGAGCCAAGACAAGAACAGCAGATGTAGCTGCTCCAGCAGTGCCAAACTCCAAAACAGGAGCCCTCAGGGAGGCTGATATCAGGGAGATAAGGCAGGAGCTGGCATCACCACACAGTCCTGGCCAGCTCCTGAGGCAAGCAGGGCTGGATGTGACCAGCACAGGGCATAAACCCCTGTCTCTGTGGCAGGAGCTCTGTGCAGTCTGCAGCTGCTTCAGCTTCCCCAGCTCAGCTGGCCTCAAGGGCAGCCCCAAAGTGGTTGATTTTTCTTCTCAAAATCTTAATTTTTCCCCCTCGTGTGCTCAAATCTACCTGCAAGGGACAGACCAGGTCCCACACAGCCACACTAAAACCTCAGTGAGAGAAGCTTCAGTGCTCATGAGCGTATAAATGCTCCTGAGATATCAGAGTTCAGAGCACACTTCTCTCTTTCATCACTTCCAGCTATTTTGCACTGCACTAACAACTATAACAACCCATAATAGGGGAGCCACTCCTGTGGGCTATGAGCCATGCCAGAAGCCTGGCTGAGACTGTGGAAAGCAGCAGCTCAGGAGACAATTCAGCCCCCAAAAATTACTTCACCAGCATCACTGATGATAATAAGAGGATGCAGACAATTAGTGAATGGAAAAATCTCCCTGGTTTCATTCAGCCCTCATGAAGTGAGAACCCTACAGTGAGCAAGTCTCTCAAAACCAGCTGAGTTTGTGTTTGAGCTTTGTTTCCCAGCGTGCAGAAATTAGGAATGAAATACTGCTGTAGATCTGGCTGTTAGAGGAGCTCCCCCAGCCCTTTACTCACATCAATCATCTGATTGCCTCCAGTGAGAGTGTTTTCCATGAGTGAGGGCTTTTGGCAGGAGTAAACTTGGAAAGATGAAGCACTTGCACGTAATGACAGATTCATGGAATAACATGAATATTTATGCACACTGGCATGGGAGCACTAAGCTTCCCATTCGATTATTTATGCTCTGTGTTCAGACATGCCATTCATGGGGGCTGCTCTCAGCCCAGCAGGTTTGTGGCTCGCAGGGGCAGCCAATGCACACTCAGCCTGGTTTGTACTAGCTCTGATTCCATCCCCAGCTCCTGCTGGGCAATGCCAAAGCAGGGAAGGCAGATTTCAGCCCAGCATTGCCACAAGGACCTGTACAAGATTTACTGGCTGGGTTCTCCTCCCCACAGTTCTGCTTTCTCTTTGCTTTTGCATGAATAAAGGAGAGGGGTTCTCCTCCACACCTCTAAATGACTCATTGAGGCTGAGGCCCAGAGACAGAGTTTGAGAGCTCTGGACTGTCCCTACAGGTTTCTCCATGTGGCAAACACACCATTTTTTTGTGCCAAAGCAGTGTTTTCCAGAGCATGGCATCAGCTGCAAAGGGGTGAGCAGTTAAGCTCAGACACTGCAGACCTGAGGTGCCAGATTGCTACAGTACCTGCAGGAAAAGAAAATATTTTGCTATTGTTACTGCTCATAATGAACCCTGGCAGGAGGAATGGAGCTGCCAAATGAACCATGAAACGTCAGGATAGAATTGTTGCAGGGAAAAGCTACCAGACATCTCATAGGGTAAGGGGTATGAGCAGGCACAGCCGGGAAACAGCGCAGATCTCCTGCCCAAGAAAACCCAGCCTGGGAGAGGCCCTCACCATGGTGAGGTAAGAAACCTTGCACACTGACTGTATTGACTAAGACATTTTCCTGCCTGCAGTGTTTTCCTTTGTAGAACAGAAATCAGCAGAGTAATACTCCTGAGCCCTTGGCGTGGGTGGCAGCCTGGAGACACATCCTGCCAGAGCTGAACTGTGAACTCCTAAGCCCAGGGAGTGAGGAAAACGTGTTCCCAGGGAAGATTGCTTTCTAGCAGCATTTTCCTTCCCCCCCCCTTTTTTTTTTAATAGACAAAGGCAAATAGCACTGCACTCACAGACTGCCAGCAGCAATGGTGCCACAGCCTGCCCCTCTCATGAAACACCTTCCCAATTACTCCTGCCATCCTGCACAATCAAAACCAATTACAGCCACACTGTCACTTCTCCAGCAAGGAGTAAAATGATGATGATAAGGATGATAGGGTAATAGAAACATTCATCCCATGCACATCAGCAATCCCAACTCACTCATGTGTCCTGAAGGTGGATGTGCTCTGAATCCAGAGAGGTTCAGAGCAGACTGGGGAATAGCTGTGTGAACTGTTCTGACCATAACCCTTCAAAGTTCATAGTTTCATCTTCCTTCTGCAAACCAGTGGCCTGCAAATAAACATTTTTCATAGGTACTCTCATTCATGAAAACATAGAGGACAGATTGCACCAGCAGAAAGGATTTATCTGCCATTTTTTCAGATGAAAAAAGCTCATCCCTCTCCAGTGCCAAATGCTGGAAAGTGGTTTGGGAGCACAAGATCCAGCAGCAGCAGCTCTGCTGTGGGACTGACCACTAGAAACTCCCTGTGTGTAGCCCACACTCAGCATCATCCAAGGAATCAACTGTAATGAGCAGAGCAGGTTTCCCACCAGAGCATGACCTGAACGTGGCCACCGTGGGCAGGCCGTGTCCAGGGGGTCAGAGATGTCCCAAAGCAGTTTATCCCTGAACCCCACAGGACCTCCATGCCCAAAAGAGACAGGAGAACACCCTGAGCCCTGCAAATCTCTCACACACACAAAGCTGTCTCTACATCATGCATGCCTAAAGCCCCAACACAAGCTTCACCAGCATCCGAGTGCCAGACTCCTCTGTGTGAAGTTCATTTAAGTCCCAGAGCTCAGACACAGAGGGATTACCCTTTTTCCCCAGTGCTGCACATACCAGACTCTGAACCAGGAGCAATCAGCAGCGTGCTCAGCAGAACCCTCTGCTGACAGGCAAAATGCCCCAGCACAAATGTAATGATGGGCACTGCACCTTGGGGTGAAACACAGGAGAAAAGTCGGTCTGTGTGCCCAGATAGGTCTGGCTCTCAAAACAGAACATTTAACCGAGAAAGATAAATAGACAAAGATTGAAAACCGGCTGAAGTCTATCAAGAAGTTCTATCAGATGTTGTGCTGCATGGTAGAATTTGGAATAGAGCCTGAGTCCCAGATCCATTGCCTTTTGATCCATACCAAAACTCAATTTAGTGCCTTCCCCTCCCACCAGAGAGAAGATTTATGCAATACTCAAGCAGTCAAATCCACAGATATTAAACATACAGAACGCTGCTTTACCTATCACAATGCAAATTACATCAGCCATAAGCCATAAAAGAGCTCATTTCAAACAACAGTAATTTAACAGAGTTATTCCGAGGAGAACTAGTGGCTATATTTGTTTTCTTTCTGATATTGCAATAGCAAACCATGCATGAAGTTTATTAAGCCATGCTAATGTCTTTCTGTTCTAGCACATTTTAGCCATATGGAGAATCTGGCTGGTGCTCAAAGCACAAAATTGTTATTTGGGGAAAAATATCCTGAAAAGCTTCAACCGCTCCAATTGTTAATTTCTTCGACAACATGAATAATACATCATCAAAATGTCAGAAGGGATGTGGTACAACATGCTGGAACCCATCAAAGGAAGGTAATTTGCAGACCCCAAGGAGAGCCAGGCAGGAAAACATCTGAATTCTCATGAAGCACTTGCACAGCCTGAAGGGCTCGTGCTCCCCAGGGAGAGCACTGGAGGCAGAGAGCATCCAGACACAAGTGCTGTGGCATGGACAAATCCCTCCCAGGTCTCCAAACTGAAGGCTGGAGACACCAGATCTGTGGGGAGAAATCGGGGTCAGGCCCAAATCCCAAAGTGCAGCTTTCCCTGTGACCTTGGGAGCAGCCCAGAAAGTGCCACAGCTTATCCAGGGACACAAGCACTGAGGGGGAGAGGGACATTCAAAGGGTGATGATGGAGTTACTGATGCCGTTTCCATGAATCAAAAAGTTCAAAGAAACTTTTGTTTGTTTGCAAACAAAAGTTTGCAAAAGCCTGAAACAAAAGCCTGGAAGAAGCATTCTCAGCACTGAGAACCCCCTAAAAGTTATGGATAAGTGATTTTTCAGGTGAAAAAATCTCTTTCAGGTAGTAAATTCTGAATCACACACAATTCACAAGGGAACTCTCAGCAAAGGTTGAGACTTTAAAGTTCATCATTATCAGCTATCTTTGTTAAACTTTCCAGCCCCTTTCAACCATATAACAATCAGTATCAATACACAAGATTTGGGTTTCATAATCATTTGCATGCCCTGTCTAATTATTTTTATACTATACATATGAATTGCATTTTATTGAAATATAACACAACCAGTAAATTTAATTCCAAGAAACATTTGACATGCCATCATTTTTTTGCTATCCTCAGGACATTTTTTTTTTTGGTGCTGCTGTAATTCATGCCACCATTTGAAACAGTGACTTTCAGTAAAGTTAGTCATAAAACAAATCTAAAGGGGCTACAAGAGAGAAGGACTTTGGACAAGAGCAAGGAGTGATAATACAGGGGGAAATGACTTCAGAGGGCAGACTCAGATTAGATATTTGGAAGAAAATCTTCCCTGTGAGGGTGTTGAGGCACAGGTTGTCCAGAGAAGGTGTTGATGCCCCATTCCTGAAATGTTCCAGGTCAAGCTGGAGGAGGCTTTGAGCAATGTGGTCTGGGGCAAATGTGTCCCTGCCCATGGCAGGGGGAGTGAGGTTGGAACAGGATGATCTTTGAGGTCCTTTCCAACCCAAGCCCTTCTGTGGCTCTATGACTCTTCATGCCAGCTGAGCTGTGGTAACTGTGTGTGCTCCTCTTATTAAAAAAAAAAAGGAAAAAAAGCTCTGCAGTCAGTGTTTTGGGGAGAATTCCTCACAGAGTCATGCCAGGATGATACAGAAAAGCTGTAGAAAAGCTACAAACTAATGCCAGCTCTCCTTCCTCCCACTCTGATACTTTTAGCTGTAAGGCCATCTGGTAAGAGGGATATAAAGCAAATTTTAACTTGCACTCACAACACAAGCAGAGTTGAAAACTAGATTAACTATAGTCCATTTGAGTTCACTGGAAATGTGCCAACCAGTAAATTAGATTGATCACCACTAATCTCCATCTCCATCACTGCTGGTCCCTGGTTGAGCCCAGGGATAGAACCAGTAGAGCCAAATGGGAGGAAATTGAATCAAGGGTCTATCTTTGATAATTTTTAAGGAACAGACTGGCAGACCAGGCCATGCTAAGCTGCCAACCCCTTGTGGTGAAGAAGCTGCAGAGAATTAATTTGCAGAAAGTTTGTCCAGAATTTTGAACCGTGACTAAAAGATGATTTTCGCCTCATTAACCCAGTCAAGCGATTCCTTCCAAGTCTGACCCTTAACTGCAAACACACAGTGGGAGGATACTACAAGGCATTCACATCATAGGTTCTGTTCCCTTTATTGTTTTAGAAGGGTTTAGTCTAAACAAACCCTCTATGAGGCATAAGTCATGTGTACTCAGCAGAGAGAGACCCTGCAAATTCCAGGTAGTGAAGAAAGGTTCTGGATCTTTGTGACATTCAAATGCAGAGCTGGCTGAAATGACAATTAGGCAAAGGAAGTGTCAGTTTGTGCTGCAAATTTCTATAAGAAAAACCAACCCACTTCCTGATGTTGAAATTCCTCATAGAAGAGCCAAGGGGGAAAAAAAAAATTAAACAATGGAACAACAAAATATGCGACTGCTGGTTTACATTAACCTCATTTTGAATTACTAGGGCATGATCCTTCTCTGCTGAGCCCAACTTGAGCATGAGGCAGCCTTTATCCACCCCTTCCAAGTCGTGTATCCCTGACCTCCCAGCAAACCCAGTGTCCTGATTTACCGAGTGATTCAGGGGTTAAGTATCAGGGGTCAATGTAGTCTTCATTTAGACACAGCTTTCTAGCATTAACAGTAATCTCAAAAATATTATGTTGATTATTTCTACATCTCACTGACCCCGAGCCATATCCTTATTTTTCATCTGCCTTCCCCCTTGCTACTGCTCTGTTTCCTTCCTAAGTTTTCAACTCAATCCAAGCCATTGACGTAATTCAGGCATTTTGAGGGCAAAACAACACCCACCCTTGATCCTGATCCAGAAGTCTTTAAAAACCATGCCGAGGTCAAGCCATCAGGATTTCTCAGCCAGGCAGAGAAGCTCATGGAAGGAGCTCCCAGGTGCTGAACAGCTCCAAGGCTCAGAGCAGAAGAGGATGAAGGTTTCAGCACAGTTTTTCAGACTGCAACAGCTTCTGCTGTACTTCACTGAGGGCCTCAGCAGCTGCCAACACTGATTGCTAAAGAAGCTTTCTCAGTTTAGCACACAAAAGTTGGATTTCACCTCTGCAGCCCTTGTACACATGGGCAAAAATAAGATACTAAATGCCTCTCACTTCAAAAAACAATGTATGAATCAGTATTAAAGGTTTAAGCTCTCTATTTCCAGACAAATCTGTCCCTTACTTCATCTTGAGTAAAACTACCCTCAAGACTCCCCATTTGACAGTGCTGAGAGATTATCAGCAATAAAGCCATAATCTAAACTGATGCCAGAGTTTAGATTCAAATATTGCTGGTTTCTACTTGTGTCTTCTAGCTTTGAATTATCAATATCTGCCCTCAGAAAGGCATACCCCCTGGTGTCATTATTAACAATATTCTACTTTGAGCATTGCTCGAGCTGTTAAGGAGAGAAAGCTGGAGGTTTCTGCCAGGTGAAACACCAGAGAGCAAGAAAAGCAGAGTTAGGAGAAAACCAGAAAATTTGTAATTGAACAGCAGTTAGAAAATAACAGCATCCAACCCACAGTGTAACTACACACCCCCACCTCTAAGAAGACATCACTACACAAAATTTTTAGTGTCTTGGCTATTAGCAGGGCTACACGTGCAAAGCTGGTTATGAAACAATGATTTTAAAAAAGCAACAGTAGTCTCATATCTCCAGTGTTACTTGCAAGTTTTCTAAACCTGCAACATTTTCTTTCAATAATCTTTGACAATCTTTGCTCCACTACCTCTAGTAATCAAATACAACAGCAGCAGAAATACTAACCTTGAAAAATTGCAGGAAGTGCAAAGCTGGGCGTCTATTTTGGCAATTTAACTGTGCTTTGCCCAGTGCAGTTAAATAAGCTGTGTGATTTCCATCTGCTTTGTGTGACTGGCATGCTGGACAGATGTTGGAACAGATCTTTTCTGCATCTGGTAAATGGATTCTCTGGTTCACCCTCACAAACCAAGGTCTTCACCAAGGTGCTGGTACTATTCTGGCAAAAATGGAGGGATGACAATAGGTGGGCTGAGCTACTCAAAAATGAGCTTGAGGTCAGAAATGACAGCGTTTCAGCATTTCATGTTTTAGGAAACGGAGCCAAAAATAATGCTCCTATCTGCAATTCCATGGGAAAAGGGCAGTTTCTCCTATGTATGTCTTAGGAACATCCTCCAGTTGCTTTTGCTGGGGCTTAAACTAGCCAGCTCACACACACTGAGCATGCTGTTAGCTGGCCAAGTTACAGCACATGGGCTGCTTGCCAGGGCTCATTCAGAATAAAGCACTCACCAAGTGCAGATCCAGACACATCTATCTGCACCCCAGTGTGACTTGTCAACTGGATTGCACTGCCACAACGGGCTGAGAGACTGGGAAAAAAGTGTCTTGGGATAAAACAGGCACCAGGTCCAGCACCTGGGGAGTTAAAGGCACCTGGGCCACGGCAGCCTGTGCTCTTTGCACTCTCCCTGCCAGGTGATTTACCCAGTTATTCTCCAGAAAATGCCCCAGCCCTGGGGAGAGCTGCAGGCTCACAGCAGTCTGCAGCTGTGATGACATCCAGGCCTCCCATTACACGTTTGGGGGGCAAAAGCATCCCTAAAAACCACGGCTGGGCTGGAGGCAGCGAGGAGGGACTTGTGGGGAAAGCAGCCAGAGCCCAGCCTGCCCTGCCTCTGACACAGCAGCACCTCCTCCATCAGTCCTGGAGCTCTCCTTGCCAACAGCTCCACTCATCCCTCTCTTGCTCAGGCCAGAGAGTGCAGCCCTGTGGCATGTGTGGGCATCCAGCCCCAACACACACAGTTCTGAAAGCACAAGGCTGTTGTCACAATAGCTTTCAGCTGAGATTTCACTCTTACTTCAAACAGGTTTCTCACCTGTTGGTTTTAATGTGATATTAATTGTTAGAGTAACACAGGCTCATGTCATACTGATTACTGCTGCCAAACAATGAAAAGCTCTTACTTCCCATTGCTGAAACTGGGAAAATATGGATGGGAAATGGAGAGTGCCCAGACAACTCCCACACCTCTGTGCTCACCTATTTCAGAAACATAAAGAAGCATCACTGCACTGTCACCTTATTCCAGTCAGTAAGGATCAGGTCTTGGCCAGTTGCTACAGCTGATGTCACCAATCCTTTGGTGATCAGTTCACTTGTACTGCAGTGATTCCCTGGAGATGGGTCCAAGCCACATGGGCCTTCCCTTGGGAGTGAATTCAGCTCCCTAAGGGTCACAAAGATTACATTTGCAGTAGATGTTTTTTTCTCCTGAGCTTTGTATTCAGTATTCCATTCCCCTGGCGCTGCTGGGGCAATTTGTCTGCTATGAACACAAACCATGGGGAAGGTCCTTACAGACCCATCAATCTGCTCTTGTATATTCCAGATCTCAGAGCCATTTGCTCTTCCTCCTGCTCCCCAGTGCCTCTTACCCCCCAAAACTCAGTTGCAGCATCACTGCCATGCTCTAGAGGAGGTGCTATTAAACACCTACCCACCTCTTCCTAAATCTCACTGCTGCATCTCAAGAGGCAAGATGTGGATTCATGCTGGCTGACACCAGGTACTTCACAGCTGCTTTTTCACAGCCCTGACAGTGTCTCACTCAGGTAGCTTAGGTGGTGGGAAGAGCAGTGACTGCTAGGTGTGAGCTGGGTGGCTGCTGCACAGCCAGACAGGCAGAGAGCTTCTCCTGCAGCTCCAGAACAGGTGGTTGCCTTCCACAGAGAGAGGATTGCAGATCACAGAGTCCCCAGTACCTCCTGTGGTCTCACTCTACTCAGGTTACTGATCCCCTCTTTGCCTTCTGAAACATCTGCTTCTCCACATGCCTCACTGCAGCTCGTTTCATGTTCCAGACCTAAACTCTAGAAAGTGCAACTGGCACCAGCCCAGCCCTGCATCTGGCCTTCATTTCTCATCTGAAAAACACAGATACTCCATTCACCCCACAGAAACCCAGACATCCAAAAAAACCCAAAACCTGGGAGCCATTAGTTGCCTTCAGCAGATTGCCTCCTTAATGCCCTCTGAGTGTCATCCCTGGAAATGGATTACACCACTCTGCTTCCCCAGAGAGTCATGGAGCCTCTCTCAAGTGTTTTGTTGGCCAAAGCCCATCTGCCAGCAGAGAGCACCAGGCCAGCTCTCAGCAACATCAGCTCTGAAAAGCTTGTTTACAAGAGTTTTACTCCAAAAGTTTGACAAGAAGTACAAATTCTAGCTAAAAAGATACTCAGATATTTGTCTGAAATTGATTTGCAAGCTACAGACAAGCAACCCACTTCAACCAACACAATAAGCTACAAGGGTTCAGGAGGAAAGAAGGGGTGGTTGGTTTTTTAAACCATAAAACAATCCAACATGAAAAATGGATATTTCTTGGGTAATACTCCACCATCCCAACAAAAAACAGGCTTTGATTTAAAGGAAGGTTTTCTTTCCTAGTTGCCTTTACCTCCCCAAGCAAACAGGGATTGGAGTAGAAAAAGGAAAAAAACCTCACTGACCTAAGGGCAGTTCCAGCACTCAGCAACTTGCTGAGAACTGAAGCTGCACTCACAGGCTAATGGGTCCCGGGGTGGTTAAAAAAATAAGGTTAAAACAGTAAGAGAAAGAACACAGGTTTTTGGACAGCAGTAGAAGAATCTTCACAGGATATGGGGGGGAAAAAAAAGGCATATAAATAGTAGCTATCATTAGCAGATGCATACAGACTAGAAAGGAATGCAAGGCACTGATCATCATAGCACAAATGTTATTTTAGACAATTTTAAGACACAATGAGAATACATCTTGTTAGTCCTCTTGTTAGAGAGTAGAAATGAGCTGAGACACAGAGTTCTTGTTCATGACAGCACGAAAAGGGCCCTGGTTTGTTCCTCTTTACAGCTCAGCCATCCTGACCCCAACCATTCCCTGAGTCTGGCTGCAGCAAATTCCTGCTGGAGGTTTCCCTTGGAACCTCTGACTGCTGGTTATTTCCTGCTGAACTCTGACTGCAGCTTTTACCCAGCCAGACTGTGACTGCAGGTTCCAACAACAGCTTTAACTGCACACCCAGACTGACCTTTCAGCAGTGCTTCTTCTCTCCTCAGGATCCTCCTTCGTCAGGATTCCCTTGTTTCTTCTTCCTCCTCCTTCATGAATCTCCCTCAGGAAGGGAGCACCAGCTCACCCACTCCCTCTTATCACACTTACCTTTATTGGATACAGCTGTGACTTGTCAGGGGGAGACTGCAGTGCTAATTAACACAGCTGTTACTTAGCAGGGGCTAACAATATCTATCAATATCCTTCTCCTACAATATCTATCTCCATTGTTCTAAAGGTTTAGGCATCCTACAGTTGCATAAACCCAGTGGATGTCTATCCACACAGGAAATATTTTTGTTGTTAGCATCTATGCGTCTCACCATCGAGAAAGTGCACCTCACCAAGTCAGTGTGGGTATTTGCTTCTTACTGGGCTATTCAGCAGCAGAACATTGTCAACACACCACCAGGATGCACTGGAAATGATGCAGTGCTCCGTGTTGGAAGAAAACCAGATCTAAACCAAAAAACTCTTTAAGCTTTCATGATAATTAGGTGCCTGTAACATCTTCTGCCTCCCAGGGAGGGAGGGAAAGAAGTAATTATCAGCTACCCCAACTCCCTGCTCCACAAAGAGGAATCCCACGCTCCTGTCATCTGTGACAACAGCCAGCTCTCTGTGGGCAGCACCTGCCCTCTCCCCCTGCCAAACAGCAGCTGAACCAGGCTGCTTTCACCACTCTGCCTCCTGCTGCCATGGGCCACCCTCCTGCACAGCACAAACCGAGGAGCTCGTTCTCAGCAGCCTCCGGAGCACTTTGGGGGGACAGGGCTGATGGCTGCCTGTCTCCATTCACATCTGCAGCCTGCAGGGATCAGCTGCTGGGATCACATCTGGCCAAAGCCCAGCTGCCAGCACAGAGCACCCAGCCAGCTGTCAGCAAGTGCAGCACAGCAGCTTTGGGAGCAAGCTGGGAGCTGGGATTGCTGTCCTGCCCCGTGGGCAGCGCCTCTCAACCCACGGATGGCTGACCCTGCCTCAAGAAACAGCAAAAGCAGAGCATGGAGCTTCATTCTGTGCTCACAGATTTCAGTAATCATGTTTCAGTCAGCTTCAGCAAGGGCAGAATAGATTTTTCTTAGTCAGTTTTTTCTTCCGCTTAAAAATAGGTGACATCCATTTGCCTTGTCAGTTTTAATTAGTATTTGCATTATGTTCTGCTCTAAAGAAGTTGTTCTGTTTTGACAAACAAGGGAGAAAAAAATCTGATACATAACTCAAGCCTAGAATTTAGGATGTCAACATGAAAGGCAAAACTAATTAAGATGCTTCACAGGAGATCCCAGCGCTTCCCACAAACGCCAGTAACGTGATGTTTTAGATGGGCATTCTTTATATTTGTATGTTAGAAACACATCCAAATAGTCAGGGCTTCACAAAATTAAAACTGACATCAATTAGTGCCAGCAATGGAACACAGACCAAGGCTTGTAGCTGAGTTCAAGCCTAATGATACTGGATATTGCTGCAAGAACACACCAAGAATCAATCCCTGTTTCAGATAATAGAGTGTAGTGACTCAAGACAAAGATGTGAAGAGAGTGTTGTTAGCAGCAGCAGCTAATGAGTAGAAAAATGACAAAAAAAGTGCTGATTCTCCAGAGGGCACTGCTGTAGTCAGTCAGTATTGCATACAAATATAACCCCAGGGACACCTGCAGAAATAAGCATAATTTTTTTAAAAGTTATCTGACTTATTAGACATTTCAATGGGGGGAACTTATCACTCTATAACTGCCTGAAAGGAGGATGTAGCCAGGTGGGTGTCAGTCTCTTTTGCCAGGTAACAAGCAACACAAGAGGAAACAGCCTCAAGATGCTCCAGGGGACGTTTGCATTGGATATTAGGAGCAATTCCTTCACTGGAAATGTTGTCAAGCACTGGAACAGGGAAGTGGTGCAGTCACCATTCCTGGAGGGATTTAAAAGACAGATGTGGCACTTGGGGACGTGGATTAGTGCTGGACTTGGCAGAGCTTGGTTGGATTTGGTGTTTTTAAAGGTCTTTTCCGAGCTAAATGGTTCTAATCTAAGTGATGAGATGTTCTTGTTGAGAAGACAAATTATTACGCCTCAGTTTTGACAGGCCTTCACTGTAGCTCAAAATATACATTTTCTACATGAATATATCTCTCACCAGTGCACACAGCACTGTTGTTTTTCCTCAAATTGAGATACTCTAGCAGTAACAATACTACCTGTGCATGTTTATATGTGTATATATATATTAATGTAATACCTCTGATTTCTCTCTCCAAATACAGTCTTCCATTGCATTTAAGAATATCCAGTACAGACATTATGTAGTTTTGTAGAGCACAGAAGTCATGGATATTGTTCATTTTGCCTACATGTGATCTGCTGGAGCAATCTCCAATTTTTTAAAAAAATCTATTTATACTTCTATCATTAAATCACTTCTCACTTTCATTTTTTTATTGCCACTTAAACCTCCAACAGTCCTAATTTCTAACTGATAAAACCAAATCATTCTGGATTGGGCCCAGTTCTCCTCCTACACTAATGTTACATTAGCATAACTACAGCTTTCAGTGGAATTAGTCTTGTTCACTTTGCTGGGAAACAAAGAAAAAAGAATCAATTCCTCCCTAATACACTTACAGGAGTCTAGTCCACAAATACATATGCATGACCCAACACTGGAGGGAGAATTACTCAGTAGGGCCAAAGAGTATTTCAGCAAATCTGATGTTTTATTGTCACTAATCATTTTCACCAAGAAAACTGGCTCATTTCAGTTATCACAACACCTGCAGACACTAGGATTAGACAGCAGACATTAGTATGAACACCAAATAAGCCAAAATAGAATCAGTCCTACTTCTGCGTTGAAACAACTCCACAAATACCACGAGGGAAATTATAAATGAGCTTGACTGGACTCTAATGTGTTACAGATAATTGCACATCTAAACAAATCAAACATGGCCTGCAGATCTGATCTTTCCCCCACTGCTTTTGGCTGTTCTCACAATGGTTGCTCTGCTACAACAGAGAAATTAAAAAAAAAAAAATAAAAAAATCAGGGGACTGCAGCAGTGTGACAAAGTTTTACGCGGGACCCAGGCCCTGGGTTTTGCCCCAGGCCAGTATAAAACCATGGGCTCTGCAAAGCCTTGGCACAGCTGACTTATTCAGTCCCCTACGCTTCTAAAAACAATATTCACCTTTGATTTTCACTTCAAAGGTCCTGCTTCAGCGGGGTTAATGAGAAACAAATCACAAAGCAAATTAGGGCTTAATCATTGTGCAATTCCCTTAGATAACTTAATTGTCTCATCCTCAGTGTTTCGCAGCGTAATTAACTACATCTCAGAACCAAAGGTAAAACATGCTGCAGTTCAAGGTCACAAAACAAGTAGAAAGAGGCAAGAACAGAGGCAAGAACTTGTCACCTCCACTCAGTCCCCTGCTTCAGCCACTAGGTAGCATCCACTCTTCAAGATGACACAAAACCCGAAGTTTAGCTGCTAACTGAAAATATGAGAACAGAGGCTGGGAAAAGGAGCCTTTCCACATTGATCACATAAAGGAACTGCAGCTAAAGTCAGTGTTTGATGTGCAGTGTGTCTGACAAACAGGCTTGTATACAAAGCTATCCAGCTCTTTTTACACGTCCTTGTAAAAACTTACAGCAACTATGGACTTAAAAGATTCAAGCACCACTTCTGAACTCAGCTGTAATTTACTCTTCCTTGCCAAGCTCTTTATCATCCTAATGGCCCTGCCAAAACCAGAATAAATTCCACCAGACATATCATTAAGGTATTTATATAATCACTACAAGACAGTGACATAATTCACTAAACCCGAAATACCCCAAAATGCTGTTTCTGTCCCTTTACAGTTACTGAAGTGCCTTAATGAAATTCTATTTGGCTGCAAAGTGAAGATACGGATGGATTTACATATAACATAGAAATAGTCCATTTAATTAGCAGCTGAGATGTTTAACAGCTAGTATTAATTTCTGCTAAACACTGAGACATAGCTCTCAGCTGAAAGCTCAGAATTCAGGCAGTTGTTCAGGATTCATTTCACTTCTAAGGCTCAAAGGTAAATTTCAGATGCAACTGCCCAACCAAGGAGTCTGAGTTATGAGCTAATCAAGAGACCAATATTCAGAATTGAGGAGAAGACTTACAGAAATTGCTCCAAAGTGGCCACCCCACATCCATCTCTGGCTGCAGCAAGTACTCTCTGGCTGCAGCAAGTACTCTCTGCTGCAGCCCCAGGGCACAGTGCAGTTAGAGAGGTGCAGTTTGTTCCTCACCCAAAACTCCGACTACCATACTCCACAAGGGATGAAGATGGAGACATTGTGCAACTGCCATCCCAGATATTTTCACCAGCTGTGCTGTTCCAGCCCAGCTCCGTGCCCCTTCAAAGAGGTCACTTACATGTAACAGCAATTCCTCAAGCAACAATACCCACAAACACACTCTGAGGCAAGCAAACAGCTCCAAGCATTCACAGGGTGGGAGCAGTCAGGACTATACATTGTTTTCCAAAATTTCAGCATCAGAAAACAGAGGGAGGGAAAGGTCTGGCATCTGAAATGACACATTCTGTCAGGACCCACAGGTAAAAACAAAGCCCTTGTTTCCTTCTTGGAATAAAGCCTGGGCTAATCTCTCAGAAGGGATCAGGAGGGGAGAAGCATCCCCACTTTGGAGCTCTCACAAAGGCACCAAGTGGTGCTGATTCCTGCTGCAGAGCAGGACTCACACACACCAGCCAGCAGGACTGGCCTTGCTTTTCATCCACAGACCTCAATTCTTAAACATGCTGAGCACAGAAACCCCTCAGTGTCTGTACTGCCAACCTCCTAATCCTTTCTGTGCGTGGTCCTAAGAACACAAAAATAGACTGAGGCTTCCATTGCCTGTTGAGAAAGCAAAGGAAAAGCTTGTGCAACTAAAGCAAAGCTCATTTTACACTTTTCAGTCCCTGATACACAAAGTGCAAACCCCTGCATTCCCTGATGGAAATACAGTCTTCAGGGAGACCTTACAGCACTTTCTAGTACCTACAGGAGCTGGAAGAGAGCTGGGGAGGGATTTTTTACAAGGACATGGAATGACATGACAAGGAATAACGGCTTCAGACTGATAGAGGACAGGTTTAGGTTAGATATAAGGGAGAAATTCTTCCCTTTGAGGGTGGTGAGGCCCTGGCACAAGTCATCCAGAGAGGCTGTGGTTGCCCCATCCCTGGAAGTGTTCAAGGACAGGTTGGATGGGGCTTTGAGTAACCTGGTCCCATGGAAGGTGTCCCTGCCCATGGCAGGGAAGTTGGGATTAAATGACCTTTATAGTCCCTTCCAACCCGAACAATTCCATGGCATTTCCTCAGTAAAAGTAAAAATACCAGCCTTCTTCCACATACACAACCTCCCACCTTATTTTTTGTTGCTTGTAGGTCATAGATTTTCAATTGTTCAAGTATATGTGAATCTGTAAGGCTTCACCTCTCACTGCCCTGCATGTGCTTTTATGTTACAGAGCAGTTTCAGGCAGCAAAATGTCAAAATAAACAAGATAAACAGGTAACTGTGACAAGTTTTCCCAGGGGCAGAGAAACATTAGCAGCACCTGCTGTGTTTTCCATCTGCTCTGAAGTACTCAGGAGGAAAATACACAGAACTTTTGTGTAGCAAATAATTTGAAATGTATGACTGGTCTTGATTCCTCTAGGAAAACCCAGGCTGTATCAATAAATAAATAATCATACAGATACATATTTCTCTGCAATGAGGAAAGCTGTATAAGATCTACTCTCGAATCCAAAGGGCTTCAAGTCAAAGTGCAGCTCTTTTTCCTTCACCTGTCAATTCCTCTCTTTCAGTGGTGGCCTGCAGGGAGGGGATGAGAGATTTCATGTCTAGGAGACATCAGGAGAGTGTCATGTGGAATCAACTGCCCTCAAGGTTTGCAGACAAAGGCCCTGCTACCCCTTTCATGCATGGCTTGGTTATGACTAACCCAAGCAGTGTTTAACCTGTCATTGCCTAAACACTTGATGTTTCTCACATGCCCCAGGCAGGGCCAGGTGTACTGGGGCTTGGTGTCATCAGCTCAGCCAGAGGACAGGTGGGCTGGCAGGGGCACAGCCAGTGCAGGGCAGCAAGAAGGACAAGTTCTGTGTGTTAAAAACACCCCTTGTCACCACTTTAATTCATCCATCATCACCAGCAGGGCAGGGAGAGCCACAGGCTACCAGGACACAGCAGCTGCTTCCCACAGGAGACATCTGCTTTCTGGAACATCTTCTGATTTTTCCCATAAAGAGATTTTGTGCCAAGGATTTGTGTCCCTCCCTCAGCCCCCCTGCTCCTGGGGCAGAACTGCCCCCTCCTGCCTCAGTGAGGTGTCTCTCCTGGTTCAGTCTCACCAGCCCCACTGGAACTGGGCCCAGTTTCACACCCTCTCTGGGTGCTGGAGCCCTGTAGTGCCCCTGGGGCTGGCACAGCAGCCTCAGCACATCCTCCTTTTCCAGAGAAAAAGCAGAGCCTCTCCCCAGGGGGATTTAAACCCTTGGGGGCTCCAGCTCATCAGCCCCATCCCATCCCTGCCTGGCCAAGCTGTGCCCAGGTTGCCATTCCCACAGCTTGGGGCTCTCTAGAGCCAGACACAAACCAAAAGAAAACTGTCCTTTGGGAGCACTTGACAGTAACCATTTCATTTCATTTACAACTAAATCACAGCTGGGGAGGGAAAGAGAAAAAAGACCAAAAAGCAAACTCTTACTAAACTACCAACAGATGTGTTCATTTAATAGTTCCTGAAGTGTGCTCTGGTTTTCTCTAGGTTTCTTTAGTTTTCCTTACCATATTGCCTGTTGCTCTGCACCAGACACCCATTCCCTGCCACCTGTGGGTCCCTGTGCCATAAAAATCCTTGGGTCATTTTTTATATTAAGGGGTTTCTTAACTTCATTGTCCTGACCCAGCTCAAGTACAATCCCTTCAAATATTCCTCTTATTTCAATCAGAAATGTCTATGACAATCACTTCTTCCTGCAAATTGTTTTGGAGGTTTTTCCATACTTTACTGTCACTTTTCACCCAGGACATGGTTGTATTTTGATGCCACATTAAACCTCCATCCTACACACTTATCAAAGCCAGTGGAAACCTACCTTGAGGCAAAGCAACCTGCTTGCAGTTCAGAAAACAATTTTGCATCCCATTTCCAGGGAAATTCAGAAATTTTGCTTGCAGGAGAAGCACAGTGATGAAGGAAGGACATAACACTTCATTAAATGTGCTATGTATAAAATATTCCACATATGAAATAAATTATGTGCTTCAACTGGACAGACCTATAAAACGGTTTGCTGGCTCAAGTCTATTTAAAAGGTAATCTAAGCAAGCTGTGACTGTACAGACATTGCACCTCATCTAAAAGACATTAAAGTTTCCCTTATCTCTTAGAAGCAATCATTTGAGTTAAAAACCTTATCAGGAGACCATGCTTGGAAGAAAACATAGAAACATATTTCAGTGAATGGTTCAGACCCACCTTGTTTGCTCTGGAAAGCAACCCTGGACTGTAAATTCCATCTGTGCTGTACAGTACTTACAGCCCATGAATAATGGATGTTATAAACAAGCACTAGAAAATGAAAATTCAGTCAGCAATATTATGGAGCTTCCATTCACAAGTGTAGTTCATGAGTGATGTGAATTTTATGGTTCTTATCACCAATGAAAAAAATTTGCATATCCCATCACAGAGTTCTTGCAAGAACCTATTCTGCATTTCTTATCTCAAGCTTTTTGTGGTAAGAAGTACCACATTAGGTCCAGTGATTTACATTTTTTCAATAAAAGTCTAAATACATATGCAGTAGCTCTTTACTGACTGGTTTCAAGCCATAAATTATAAGCTTGGAGGTAAATACATTAGGACAAATATTGATTTCTAAGTAGTCACTATGAGTGAGATTTTATCCTGGTATTGAATTATCACACCTCTTGTGTTTTATATCTCTGTCTTATCTCCCAGTTACTACACTTTGTGACAAGTAAGTAAATAAATAACACTGCCTCACTTCTGACAGTTCAATTCATTCTGTTCCACATGGAAGAAACAGCAGGTACAAGTCCATGAAAGGGTTTTCTGGCAGCTCTGCTCAGAAAGACATTTTGAGATTTGCCACTTTCATAAACACTGCTTTCAGCATGTCACATCACCAAGCTTTGCTGGCTTCACTGTAGAAGCAGCAGGTGAAGTCCAGTGCCTGTTGGAAAAGATTAGGGGAAAAAAGTAACAGTGCTGCTTGGGTATGTCATTGAATGAATGGTCCTGGTTCATTCAACACATCTGCTCCATGGCTTTTCAGCAATTCTTTGGTTTAATGGATGTTCTTTGTTTTTCTGGATTATCTCAGCCTCTGGTACCTTAACACCATGGCTCTGTGTGACAGGTATGGTCAGGAAACAGGAGCTCAAGCTGCAGGTACAACTGGTCCCATATTCTCTGCCTCACAGCCAGCACAGAGACTCCCCCAGAACAGCTCCAGTCAAGTCAGCACGGGAATATAATCAGTGGACAGAACCCATGGGCTGAGGAACTGAATGAGTACAGCAAAACCTGCCCCAGAACAGAGGTGGGGCAAAGCACACAAACAGAACATCTTGCACAGGGCAGCCTCACAAAGCTCCGTGATGGAGACCAAGGGTGTGCCAGCCCCCACTGTGTCCCCTCTGCAGGGTGACCCTCTCTGTCCCATCCCATCCCACCTGGTGCCCTGACTTGCAACCAACCCCAGCTCCCACACCCTCCCATGCACAGCTCAGCTGTGCTGCCCTTCCCAGGAAAGAGCAGGGAAATGGAGATGACAAACTCTGCTTCCATGGCACCTCACGGACAGACACACAGAGATGGGGATGGGGACAAGAAAAACAAAGAGCATTGGAGGGGTACACAGTGAGAAAATCAATGGCTGTATGGAGGAAGTTCCTTCCCTGATGAGGAAGGCCAGAGAGCATCAGGCAGCTGGCTCACAGAAGAAAACATGTGGATCCAAGGAGATGTCTCAGATGCCCTGGGTTGTTCACCTCCAGGTCCAAGCTGGGCTGCTGAGGTACGTGTGAACTCAAGTATGTTTGTCAATACAATCTGTTTTCTGGGAGCTGGCAAAACTCAAGCTGATGTTCCAAACGTTTATTAAAAAGTAACTGCTGGTGGAGAAAAGAAAAAATCAGTAAGTAGTCCAATGGCAGGTTTATTACATTTTTAACAGGTAAAGGGAATTAATCTGTTTGATGAACAAAAATGGCAATAGGAAAGTATACCGAAGGATTCTCAATTAAACATTAAAATGGAAACAGCATATGCAATACACATTTATATATAAATATATTGGTTACATTCTTCTTAGATTGATGAAACAACATTCATTAGCAACATCCAAAATATTTCTTTGTGGCAAGAGATTCATTATCCTTCACAGCAATACTGCCTCTCCATACGTCTCCACAACAACAATTTTAAAGCTTGGGACTAGAATAGGTATTTAACACACCCTATCAAACCCAGAGCAAGTGATTTGAAACTAGTTTATATGAGATCTCAATGAGACTTAAGGCCAGATATGCAACAGGTGGAATTGGCAGGATGTGATTTAAACTGTGGGACCTCACTGAAATCTCAAATTTGGATTAAAGCTAGATTCCCATAGGGAAACTGTGACACTGCTCAGAGTTCTCAGCTAAAACACACTTCCCCTTTTCTGTAAACAAATGCTAACAAAAATAAACTCTCTGTACCCTGTTAACCATTTCCTAACATAAAAATAAGGAGCTGCTCGGGTGGTTTTAAAACAAGTCAATATCAAACTCCATCCTCCCCTAAGCGCTGCCTCTGTCAAAGTGCAAAGGAACGGCACAGTGTTCCCTGTGTGAGGCCACATTCCCTGCTTTCCCTGGGTCATATTGCAAACCTCAGCTCCAGCAGGACTGAGCTCAAGCCTCCAGACCACGGTGGCTGAATCAGCCCAGCCTTTGTCACCTCCCTGGGACACTCAGGGCCCTCCTGAACAGGTCCCTGTGCTGCCAGAGCCGCCCCAGCCCGCGGGGTCTGCACTGCAGGGAGCTGCTCAGACCTGCTCCAGCACAGCAGGAACTTTTCCTGGGCCCTGCAGAGACCTGGGCAGCAGCTGGGCTCACACCCTGTGGCAGAAGGAGAGCAGATCGTTTTGCATAGTTTGGTTGAGCAGTGACTCTGTGAGTCCTGGGCAGATGCCCTGTCCTGCTCCTGCTGCTCCCATTCCTGCCAGGCGCATTCCTGCCATGCTCACAGCATGCCTGTCCAGGACCTCTTTGGACTTCGTTTGGTTCAAATGCTTGCTGGCTGTTAACTTTGGAGCCTGAATAAGAAATAGTGCAAATACAAGCTTAAAGAATAAAATAATAATAAAAAAATACCACATTACCTGCACTGAACATTCAGTCTAAAAGACAAGAATCCATACGATGAAACCCCAGTTTTGGGATATTTGAGATATTTGGCAAACTTGCACAAGATTCTTCACAATTGTCTT
Organism: Hylia prasina; assembly: GCA_013397195.1. Taxonomy (NCBI): domain Eukaryota; kingdom Metazoa; phylum Chordata; class Aves; order Passeriformes; family Sylviidae; genus Hylia; species Hylia prasina. Next base: position 120,327 of record VYXD01012323.1, on the reverse strand, counting down.
AAAGCAGTATATTTCACTTGGCACTAGATGCTTCAAATTATTTGCTAATGTGATTCTAACTAACACTGTTGTGGCTGATTGCAAATGACTTTGAAGACTAGTCATGGAACACAGGACATCTCCCTGGCGTGATGGGACAAACACTCCCTGCAGTTATGTGCCCTCAGTGCTTTTCTTATCCAAGTTTAACTCAAAATGATTTTGCCTGCATGGAATGGTGTGAATTCATCCAGGGTGGTTTTTCTGGAAGGCGAACAGACAACAGTTATTTCTGAGGGTCAAAATACCTTTATTTGGCCATGCTGAGGCAGATTCAGAGGCCAAAACAGAACTCAGTTTGATTCCTATTATGGGAGGCTGGCTGCAGTGCATTTTAAAACAACATCCATCTGAAGTGGCTGAGATGTTCAAGTTTGAAACTTCCTAAGTGCCAGGGCACCCTATAAATGCAGGGGGCCCCCAGGCACTGCAGGGACCTTCACCACATGGCAGCAGCAGAGACACTCAGTCCTCATGGAGGCAACAGCATGCAAAGCTCCTTGGCCTGCTTCAGAGAGAGACTTAATTTCTCTCAATTCCTCCTCCCCAAAAGAACCAGCAGAAGGGACATTCAGCAGCAAGTTGGTCTCAGAAAGCAGCGCACAAATGGCTTATTGTCTTCACTAAGGATTAGGCACACAGCCTGCTCAGGCTTTGGGGAAATCCTACATACCTCCATCTCCTACAAGCTCTGCTCTGGTTCTTTCAGGGCTCAGCGCTGGGAGCTTGTCCTGCTTTGACTAGAAGCAAAGGGAGAAGGCTGCAGTCCTTGGCCAGGGGCAGGGCTGTCCTCGTTAGACCCCCAGGGCTCAGACCTGCCCCTCTCCCTGCTGTGCCACTCAAGGCAGGTGTGCTAACCTGAAGGTAGAGCTGCACCAGGGGAGCCTTACCTGTTGATTTTGTGGGATTGTTTCAAAGCAGGATGCACGGATTTAAAGCCATAAAAGAGATGAATTCACAATGAAGCTAAGGGAACAAAGAAGTTTTATCTACAGACAGCTGCTGTCACACACACACACCCCCCTTTCATACTCCATTAAAGAAACATCCTTATCTTTGCCCATGTGCTTATGTCTAAGGTGATACTGGCCTCCCCAGCACTTCATGACATTGTTTCCAGTGATACAGATAGCACAGTCCAGGCTTTAACAGGACTGATGCATAATTACGCTTAAGTAGCTTTCGTCTCCCCACGAGTTTATTACAGTTCTGTACGTGAATAAAATGGGGAAAAAATCTCCACTTTTTCTCCCGTCAGCAAATTCATGTTCTGTGGTGGGCAAAAGGAGGGATTTTTGGAACAAACGCTGCCTTCCCCTTCTGCCTTTGCCTGCAAGTGTAAATGTTACTGGAACTTAAAAAGTCGCAATCTGCGTTACACAGATGGGACTCTGCTATGTTCATCCTTTTTATTGTGGTGTTCATGTAGCAGTAACTTTTGAAAGATGTTTGGGATGACTGCTGGCCATGACAGGATGCTGCCTAAATTAGAATCAGGCTCCAAGTATCTTACTGCAATTAGATTATGTCATATGTCATATACTTACTCACGGCCTGGGAAGGAGAGTGCAAGAGTACTTAATGTCTGTAGATACTCAATTAAAATGAGCGCATCAGACACACACTGGTCTGGCTTCTGCCTGCCTCACATCAAACCCAGGCTGGCTCCTAAACCTTAAGAGGAAAGAAAAAGGAAAACACACACCATGTCCATACATACTGCACCTGCTGGCTAATACAGTTACCTATCTAAATTGTAAAAAGCCATGCAGTTTACACTTTGTTTGATACAGTTCAGGTTAAGTTAATGTTAGAAAAATAGAATTCACAGGGAGGGGAGAAAGGTTTGTGAGTAATAAATGGCAATTTTGCTGTCTCTTGAAGGTTGCATTTCAAGCATAACTGCATTTCTCCATGCACTCTGAACACGTCCCTTTTCGAGTATTGGCATGCTTGTGGCAAGAGCAACCAAACCAATTAATTAGGCACACAGTGAAAGATGACATATAGAAAAAAAACCCCAGTCATTTCCACTCTGAAAATCCTTACTCAAAGCCTTGATTTCACAGCGATAAGCTAAGCATGAAAGGTTGCAGACTCCTTCCTTGCATGAGGGCAACACCAGCTGTGCAATGCACACAGCTAGAAAGGCTCTTATATATTATATATACAACTGTAATCCAGAATAAATAGTACTGTCCTGACTCATAGGTGTATTTCGGCGTGGTTGTTGTTGCTTGTTATGGCTGGAGAATGCTTGCTTTTCATCCCTTCTGTCCCGCCCTTGGACACATCAATGAACAGCAGCCTGGGAGTCCACAGTGTCAGCAATATCCTTTTGTATTCCTTTCGAAAATTCTGGTTAAGAAGCCCATAGATCACAGCATTGAGGCAGCTGTTAAAATAGGCCATAAAATAGCTCAGGACAAAAAGCCATTCCGGAATGTGTGGCTGCACTTTTGAAGGATTAATTGAAACAGCAAGGCCAATAAAGTTTAATGGTCCCCAGCACACGGCAAAGAGGACAAAAACCACAAACATAGTCAAGAAGTTTCGGATGTCGGCCGCCCTGAGTTTCTGCTTGCAGTCCTGCCTCACCCGGTGTTTGACTTGGATCACCAAAATCCAGATCCGCAGGTAGCAGAAGGTCACGACGGAGAGGGGGACGATGAAGTGAACCACCACCACCGTGATGGTGTACGACGTGCTCACGGTCTGGGCAAAGGTGCAGGAGTAAATCCGGGGGTCGTACTGCAAGGAGCCAACAAAGAAGTTTGGCACGATTGCCACCACCGTGAGCACCCAGGTCAGGCAGAGATAGCAGCAGGTGTTCTTCAGGTTGAAGAGCTTGTCGTACCGAAGGCTGTGGCAGATGTAGCAGTAGCGGTTGATGGCGATCGCCGTGATGTTGAAGATGGACCCGATGACACTTAAGCCCATCAGGAACCCACTTATCTGGCAGTGGACGTTTCCCATGGTCCATCCATTGTGGAAGATGGCACTTAAGATCAGAGGGTACGGATAAACTGCAACCACAAGGTCTGCAACGGACAAGCTGACAACAAAGATGTTGCCTACAAAACAGAAGAGACCATGAGAGGTTAGTGCAGGTCTGAATGGACAACTTGCAACTCAAAACTCCTCTTTAGGCTCCTCATGGGCTTCACTCTACTCTCCACTTGGAATTTAAAGCCCTAGAAAATAAGACTTTGCTCTAAAAGTGACAGCAATGGAGAGTAACGAGGCATGATTGACCTGCATGTTCCTTCTTAGGAACAGTCTGCACTAGAAGTGTCACCCTTAACTTGGCTATAGCTGGGACTCAGGTACCTGTGGTCCTCTAAGTTGTGTAGGAGAGAAGGATTTTGTTCTCCTTGTTAATGAGCCAGCCTGACTCTCTCTGACCATCTGGGCCAAAGGAGCATGGTAGGCACATTATGTTTTCAGTGGTTTATTCATTTTGCTGACACCAGTTGCACAGGAAAGGTCTCTTTTGCATGTAAGCAGAATTTCTGCACTGCTCATGCTGAGGACTGTGTGTTCTTCAAGGAACCACGGTGTAGCCAGCCCTTATGTGCTTATCTTATTTTGATATATTTTCCTGTTCTTTTAATGTTAAAGTTGTCCAGTTCAATATGGGAGGTCAGCCACTTCTTCACTGTCTGGTCCTAGGCAGAAAATGTGATCAATAAGCTGCAGTCAGCCATCCCTGCAGAGTCTGTGCTGCAGGTTGTTCATTTAGGCTCCACAACAGAGAGCTGAGAGTCTCTGCAAGGGTAAAACAATTCAAGCCTTACTGGATTGAACGTGCTGCATTGTGTGGGACAACACCTGCCAGCCCCACTGTGAGGAGCAGCCTCCAATGACCCGGGTGAACAGCACTTAGTGCTCGTTTCACGAGTCTGGTGTATTTTTGGGGAGGCAAAAAGCTGTTCACTTTGCCAGTCAGCATAGAGGACTGCATTAAGAAAAAAGACCCCAAGGTCTTCTGTGAACTGGTGTAACTACAGGACCAGCTACAATGTTGAAAAGGACATCTGTCAATATTCAGCATTTTGATGACCACACAGAGTGTCATTTCAGCAGGAGCTCAACACATCAGTTGAAGTGTTGAGCTTCAACCTACTGGAAAAAGTAGTTGGTTTTCCTAACTCTTCAACTTTCAGGTGTACCTGCAGTAGTGGGAAGGAAAATATTACTAGGCAGCAGACATATATACATATAGAGAGAGTATATATAGAGAATAGAGTTATATGTAACACATTTAAGGTGTCAACACTTGTGCCCCCATGTGATCCCATCCAACTGATCACACCTGCACCTTCTCTTCAAACCCTCATATATCCTGCTGTCTAGTGGAGTAGATATATATTTTAAAAAATTACTAAAAAGAGGTATTTTTGCGCAGTATCCCTGAAGGGACTCTCTTACCTCTCGATTCAAGCAGGTCACAGGTTTTAGCACTTGAAAAAGACACCCAAGGGCTGTTGGAAAGTTGCATTGCCACTGCAGTTGGGTCATGGCTGTGTTTGTGCCAACAAAAACTATCAGGACAAGTCAACAGCTCATATCAGGCCACTTCATGCTGACTGGAAAGCAGTCCAGACTGCAGAACAGCCCCTGGCAGTGTGGAGCTGAGGCAGCTGACACAGATTGTCACTTAAAAATAAGTATTAGCAGAGGTCATGTGAAGTGCTAAAATCTTTTTAGAGAAATTTTACGTACACAGGTTTACCACAGCACACAGCTTCGGCGTCTGCTGGGCCTCAGTGCTGCTTTCTTGCTGATTTAATAACTTACTGAGAGCCTTTTAAAATGCAGTTACTGAACCTGGTTCCCCATATAATTAATTCCATTTATGCCCATTGTCAAGGGCAGAACCAACCATGGCCAGGCTTGGTGATGCTGCAGGCACCCCAGAGAGGGAATGCTTTTCTGCAGCAAAACTTTTATTCACTCAATCAAAAATATGCACGTCAACAAAAACAAAATGTGCCCCCAGCACCAGAATTTGTTTTTGGAAAGGTTTTCTAAAACAATTTTCGAGAGAGTGAAACAAGGACAGAGAGGTATCAGCAATCCCATTTAAGAGACTTCCAGAGGATGCTGGAGACAGGCTCCACTAACTGGACTAAAACTCTCCCTCTTCACCAGACCTGTCCTACTTGGATACACATTTATACACAGGAGGCCAGTCTCTGCCTTTGCTGGGCATGAAAGAAACACATTCAACATCCAGTTCCAAACCAGGCAGAGCAGAACAAAGCTGAATATTCCCTGCTTAAAACACCACATCCATGGATTTAATCCAAAGCTTAGAAAAATCATAGGGAAAATTACCAGTCTCACTTCACTGCCAGCTGCTGGAATAAATAAGCTGTTTCTGCTGGTCTTTCTTAACAAACTCGAATATTTGAAAGGAAGTAAAAATATAAGGAAAAAAATCTATAAAAATAATATTCACGGGATGAACTTCGCAGTTTGGATTCAATCCAAGAACACAGTATTGTGGGTTTTATTTTGACACAACTTCATTGCAGGGAGAAAACGAGATGGTTTTATCAAGAAAGGAATAATCTCCTCCTCCACACAGGGAGCAAACCTGCCTTTCCCTGCTCTGGACCTTCAGTGGGGCAATCTCAGCTCTCCTACCCAGCAGCAGACCCATGGCCCAGGCAGGGTGCTGGGTGCCTGGAAATACAGACAGGAAGTATTTTACCACTCAGTACTATTTCACAGAAACAAACCCACCTCCCAGTTAATGTGGGAATGTGCTCCACTTCACCCTTTTCTTCTGGTGAGACAAAGGGGTAGGTCAGACTCATAAAGCAGCCCCTTGCAGGTCAGTCCTGGAAATCAGTGCGTTTTTAATGGCTGAGTTCTGAAAAGAGGGGGCACATGGCATGCCACCAAAGCAGAACGTGCCCTTCAAAGTGTGGGAACTGGCTATTGGCTAATCATTAAAGCAGCAGTAATTTGAGTTAAACATTGCTGCAGCCTTGCAGTCCCTGGTTTGCTATGAGACCACCGTGTGCTCAGCCCTGCACCAAGAGCTGGTTGTCCTTCCCTCTGCAGGGTGAGGTTGGACCCTCCTTCCCAAAGACTCTGCAGAATGGGAAGCCATCTAATATGTGGCTTTTAGGAAAGGGGTTTTTTGTTGTTTTTTTTTGTTGTTGTTGTTGGGTTTTTTTACATTTTCCCACTATAAAACAAAGAAGTCTGGCCCATAAATAATACCAGCAGGGCTTTATCTCCAATTTAAATTTATCTGCTCCTATAACACTATTTTCAGATGTATCTTTTTCTCTTTGTTGTCATGTGACTGTATTTCCTTATCAGCTTTCACATTTTCTGTCCCTTTTTAAATTTCTAGTTAATTCTACTTAATTTCTACTTAATTTCTACTTAATTTCCAGTATAAACTGGCTCATGTGCCACTGTGCTCCATCCCCCCCTTACAGAGTCATACATGAAGAGGCAGGAATGGTGGAGAAAGGCAAGTGTAACACTGGTAATACAGACTTGTCCACATTTTCAGAGAAATTATAAATTCTTTTACATTACAGAAGTCCAAAACAAAGTGACAGATTATAGAGGTACAATACACTGTTCACAGTGTAATCCACAATTGTTTAGGAGGAAAAAAAACCCAACTCCAAACAACCTGAAGCCCAGCTCCAGAGCAGATTAAAGGCATGTTCAAGTGATGCAAAAGGGAATTTATCCCAGGACATCTCGTGCCCTAGCACTTCTTAGAGTTTCCCCTCTGCTCCTATAAATCTATTTCTGCCCACTCCAGCAGTCTGCTCCTGTGCTCCAGCAGTTCCCTGGCCCTACCTCTCATTCTGCCTGGATTATCCAACAACACAGGTTATCTGAGGACTCACTGTCAGGCCCTGGCTCTAGGAAACGTGGGAATACCTCAATGAATTCTGCAAATCAATAAACCACATACGTAAAAGTCTTCACTGGCAGGCTGCCCCAGCAGCACCTGACTTTCATCCAAACAGGTATTGTTCTACAGAGATCAACTGAGCATCACTGTACAAACACCAGGGTCACTGGCACTGCCTGCCTCAAGAGGCTGTTGGAAATCCCCTGGTGTCCAAGCTCCAGCTGCACAGATCCAGCCTCTCCCCACTTTTCCCAGCAGCTGTGGGCTGTCCTTTACAGGCTGTGGTTTACATATCCTGAACCCAGAACAGGGGTAAAAGGTGAGGGGGAGGCAGAAGGAGATAAAATATTTTTCTGGAAGTTGTCACTTTTTGTACATCTCAGAATGTCCATCTTTGTTATTCATATGAAGTTCCTTTACACTCCTTGCTGAAGTATCACAGAACTACAGAACTGTTTCCTTCAGGTGAACAAGACAGAGATGCTCAGTGCAAGCTGCAGTCAGCACTGTCACCTGTACATGCAGTGTTGAAACTAAATTGTTCTGAGTGACAGGATTTGCACCAAAGCAGAAACACAGTTGTGTGCATCAACTTCTGCTCACCTGGAACAGCCTAGCTCCAAGTGACCCTGCTGTCCAGGCTGCTGCTTCCTCCCATCCTCTGTGCAGGGATTTGAGCTGCTCCCAAGTGCCCAGCACAGCATTTTGAGGCAAACAAATCCACACACAACAGCTTCAAAGGCAGCAAGTGAGGAGCTGACCCGTGAGCACAATGGATGCGGGCCATGGGGCTCACTGCATGACCAGTCACCTTGCTGTTCCAGCCTCTTCCCAGCAGTGAGATCACAGCCTGGCATCTGTCCAGCTTCTGCCAGATTAACTGACAGCTGTAGAAAAGCAGGTCTAAAAACCTGTATGGATAAAAATGTGCTAAGATACACAGTAACAGAATTACGGAATNCCCAGAGCTGGACACAGCACTCAATGTTTGGCCTCACCAGTCCAGGGGCAGAATGACCTCCCTGCTCCTGCTGCCCACACCGCTCCTGATACAGGCCAGGATTAGGAATTGGCCTTCCTGGCCAGCTGGCACACCCTGGCTCAGGTTCAGTTGGTTTTCCAGTCCCCTCAGGTCCATTTCTGCCGGGGCACTGTCCAGCCTTTCTGTCCCCAGCCTGCAGTGCTGCAGGGGTTGTTGTGGCCAACATGCAGGACTCAGCACTTGGACTAATTAAAATTCATCTTACTGACTCTGCCCACCCATCCAGCCCTTTGCAGAGCCCTCCTATCCTCCAACACACTGACACACGCTCCCAGCTTGGTGTCATCTGCAAATCCACTGATGGTGGACTCAATCCCCTCATCCAGATCATCAATGAAGATACTAAACAAAATGCTGAATGTTTATGGATGCAACTGGTATGTCTGCAGTGACTTCTTACTGTTGTAATTACACTATAAACCACAGCTTATAATAAAGATAAACTTTATGTTTGTTCATTCAGGTTTTATGAAAAAATCAACAGACTCTACTATCAGGTCTTCCAGACAAATGGGATTTAAGACATACATCAGCCTCAGAGACATACATATAGAGGTTCAGTAAACAATTTAACAGGCCATGACTGTAAAGCAAGCCTCTGATGACCACTTACCATAATCTAATACTCTCTGTTTAACCTTCCAAAGCTTATGCTCACTGCAAAACAGAAACAAAATGTACTATTTGCTCCAAGCAAAAAAACAGTAATAAAAAGCTTTATTCAGCATGCAACAAGACTCTTTATTAGCTCTGATAGCCCCTTTTTCCTGTTTGTTTTTACCTGCCACTTGTTGTGTGATTGCTTCTGTGTCACTAACCTCCAGCCTGCAGATGTGAAGTGTGTGCTGCAAACTAAGTGGCAGTTCACAGAAAATGCTTTCAGATCAATTTTCCTCTTTTTATGACACAAAGATAGCACTGAGTGTGTTCACCATATTGATCATGTACTGCTGTGATTAAGGGGATGACTGTGCTGTGGTGCTGGGGGATGCTGAGCCTGCAGCCCTCCCTCTGAACAAGCATCTCTTATGCCACAAATTCCAAAGGGGAATTTGGAATTCCCCTTTCCTGGGGTCGAAAAATATTTACCCCATCAAAGTGCATTGAGAACCATCCTTCTGTAGGGGAGTGTGACCCACTGCACTGATCCTTACAAGCTCCTGGATGCCAGGGCAGTGTGAACACCACAGGCAATGACACAGGAGGAATCTCAGGCTGCTGTTATCTCTTTCCACCATTCTGATAAGCACTGATACATCTGATGTGCCCACACGACAGCCCAGTGCATACTTACCCATTTTGACAAGTGAAAATGTTTGACAGGGGAGCACAAGTGAAAATCAGCAAAATTCTCACTGAGATCCAGGCAAAAAGGGGAAAAAAAAAAAAAGAAAGAAAAAGATTTGTTGTTCAATTCATTAATCCATAAATTTTAATTGAGGATTTTATTTGTGTATTTAGGGAGTGTGTTCAAAGAGAGGAATAAACAAAAGAAAGGAAAAGGCATTCAATTAATTATCTGTTATCATTACTCCATTAGCATTCAGAGGGGGATAAAGTGTGGTTTCCTGCAGTTAAACAGACACTGCAGTTGGGCTGTCAGCTGCTCTCAAATCCTGACTGTGCTGTATAAAATGATACAGAGGGTAATAACAAGAAGGGCAGGAGGTATTGCCAACCCACAGCATTCTTAGGATATAGGATTAGACAATGTGGAAATATCCAATTTAAGGACATTATGAAAGTCCTAAAATATGCATGAAACTCCAGAATAATTTAACTCCTGAAAACAGTCCTTTGAGATGTCTCAGCACAACCACAAGCCAGAAAACAGCAGTGTGCTATGGGCTACCAACTATTATCTGGTTTGCTGGCATCATTCCCTATGGGAACACTGTGGGCACTGCTCCCTGCCTTGTGCCAGCCCTGCAGATGCACAGAGCAAGGCCACAGAGCAAATTCTCCTCCTCCTCCTCCTCTGCCTCCCTGTCACCAGGCACTGGAGCACCAGTGGCTCCATGAGCTGCTCACCAGTACATCACTAGAGCTGTGAAAGCTGCCCTTCCCTCTGGACCTCTGAGAAAGGAGGAGAAAAACCTCCCAGTATTTGCTGCAGAAGAAAGGGCCAGCCCCAAAGAGCTTCAGTTTTATGCACCACATCTTATCTGGGCTGCTGGCTAAAGAACTGCTTACATTGCCAGGTGAAGGGCTGGATTACTGGATTTTAGACTTTTAAGTCATGACTTTCTAATTTTCTTCAGAAGACCTTAACATATTTTTTCAAACAGCAACAAAAAAACCCCCATGGGCTAGATTTAGTTCACAGAATTCCTTAGAGCCCACATTTTTTTTTCCCTCCTGTGGCCTCATGCTGAACCTGGAATGAAGTAGGTACAACCACACTATGCACACACAGAGATGAGGCTGGAAGAGAAATGATGCCATGAGGGACAGGAAAGCAGCATGGGCAGTTAAGCAACTAAGGGCAATGAAAAAGGTTGAGACACCTGAATTACTGTTCATCCAGCTTTCACAGTCTGTTAGGAAGAGGAGTAATAGTCCTTACAAAACAGACAGGCAAAGAAAGAGCCCCAGGACGTCATGGGTTCATCAGGACTATGTGAACTGTGAGAGACATTCTGCAGGCAAGTAGGAGAAAAGAAAGTAAAAGAAAATCTGTTCTGGACCTCCTGATTCATTCATAACTATTTACCAATCCCACTGGAAATGGAGAGTTACTTTCACCTGGAAACACTTTAGGGACTCACATACTATTACATAGGCAAAAGTCCAATGCAAACAGTTAAAGTTGGTTCAGTAAGAATATGATGATACTGGAAAATAAAAAAAAAAAAAGCTCTCTCATGTCCTTATTTTCCCAGAAAGGAGTCCAAAAAACAGTGTTTCCCAGAACATCAGCAAAAGATTCACTCCAGATATTCCACAGGGTTTACAGAACTCGTGTCAAGCCCGGGTACAGGATGAACAAGAAGAAACGATCGATGAGATGAGAAACTTGGACTAGGGAGTCCCAAAGGTATTGCTGGATGGCATCTGCTTCTTTTCCTGATGACTTACAAAACACTGAGGTGCAATGTGTGGCTCTATAAAAGGAGAAAAGACCTTTCTGCAGTAAAGTCCAGAGGAAATGTGTTCCAACAGGAGCCTGTGTGAACAAATGGCTCGGGTGGGTGTGCTCCAACACTGATCTCAGTGGGAGACTAGAGGAGGACAATATCCAAGTGGCTTGAAGGCAAATAAGACTCCAAAAGGACAGTGACGCCTAAATTACCGAAGGAATTAAGTAGTCAGACTTACAGGCAGCAACACACACATTCAAGGGCAGATCTCACACTTGTGGATAATACTTGATGAGGCTGGCAGACACTTTGCTATCAACAGCTTCTAATGGAAGAGCATCGCTGGATTCTGCTCTTACACAAACTTTGTTTTGCCCTCAGCAAAAAGGAAAAAAAAGAAAATTAAAAAGCTCCAGAAAGACTAAAAGATGCTGAAAAAAAGGCCATCCACATAAGCCAAAGAAACTCTGACGTATTTAGCTAAATTGCCTAATCCTGGAATACCCCCGAGTCCTACGTTCTACTCTGTAGTGATAAGGGCAGGCCTACTTTTAGAGTTGTATAACCACCATCAATTGATGGTGCTTTCAGTGTCCCCTTAAAACGTTTCCCCTCCTTTCCCTTTTTCTCCCTAATGAGTTTTTCTCAGCGAGAAATAAATCACAGACATTTCTTCTCTGAAACTACTTAACATCCACACCTCCATACTTCAAAGTGGTAATGTGTTAACTTGAGGATTCCCATCAGGAACCCATCAGGAGGTGAGGGCTGCATGCAGCCCTTTAATGCTCACCCTGAGTGCACCTTTCAAGCCAGCTGGTGGCTGGTAAAGGAGACTCTGCCCCCCACCTCCATGTTTGAATAGCCAAAGGTGTGACTGTAAATCCCATCAGCAACAACAGAGCTGAAGGGACTCTGAGAGGTCGACTCATCACCCCCCTTCAGCCACAGCTCTTAAAAATTGCTGACAAGGAGGAGCCTTTCTTCACTTGGAACAGGCTGCATAGGAAAATGGTGGAATCACCATCCCTTCAAGTGTTCAAAAAAATGTGAGCATGTGGCACCGGGGGGATATAGCTGAACATGGCAGTGCTGGGCTAATGGTTGCACTTAATGATCTTAGAGTTCTTTTCCAGCCTAAATGCATCTGTGATTCTCTGATTTCTATAATTACATTTGCCCTACTCAAATCCAAGCTACCTTCCACCATACTTGCTACCATTAAAAAAAAAAGAAAAAAGCCTTAGGCATATGCTGGTTGAATAAACTCAAAAACAAAGGAATAACTCAGCACCTTCAGTCAGTGTGAGATGTCTCCTCTGGCAGGGGCAAAATAGAGGAAAAAACTATAGCTTTTCACACTGCCTTTTGCTCCTGAAGTGCTGGGATTTCTATCAGTTTTAGAGGTCACACTTTCCATTTGCCACCCTCTCCAAAGACAAGAGAAATGGTCAAGTTTGCTAAATTTCTGAAAGAAAAACCTCTCTCACTCCATGCAATTTCTGAAATGCCCTCTCTCACTCCTATACTGCTTTATCTAACAGCATTTTTTGAAGAGCTGTCATTCATTAAGCATAAGATATTAATTCCTGCCTTCAAGCCTCTTCAGAGCCATTTATGACCCTCCATTTCCCCTCCTCAGGATTCCCTGCTACTTTTCATTTAATTGCTGAAACCCCATGTTGTTATCTGTCCCCAATAAAGTAATTTTGTTTATGAACTAACTCCAAAGTAAGAGAAGTTTTAAGGATGAAATGAAGCATGGGCTTAATACAGAGTCTTCTAGGGAGAAGTATTTGTAACAAATACCAATGCCATTCACCATGAAGTCTTCAGGGTAGTGGGAATATCACATACCATTAAAGATACTTTTCTAAGAGAGGGTTGATTTGGCAGAGTTAGGAAGGATGAGGGTTTCTAGTCCTCAGCAGCAGTGTAACACAGACATATCCAGGCAGGGAATGAAAACTCACAGCATGCTGCCCACCTCCTCCTCCAAAGGGAATCCCAAAAGCACAGCAACACAGACAGGACAGGGAGACATAAGGCAAGGGTTGTGTGTGCACTACAAAGAGCTTTGCAGAAATTCTGTCCAAAAACTTGCTTGGCATGTTGCTGGCAATGGATGAGAGCTTTGCACATGAACGTGTGGAGTCCAGCAAATAGTCTCTGCTTCCCAAGCAGAGCTGGCAGCAGGTGGTGATGTGCTGTGTATTTATTTCCCTGTGGGGCATGGGAGCACACCAGTGCTGGTTGCACATTCATTTAGGCAGCTCAAGAAACACTTTGAGAGTGTGGGAGTCACCTCCAACCTGTCAGGACCACCCTTGTACAAGAATCACATGAAATGTCTTAACACTCAAACAGCTCAGCTGAGTTCTGTATGTATTCTAAGCAATCAGGGGGTTAATTGTAATGTCAGAGTTGGCAGGAACCAGGATTTGCAGCTTCAGTAAGAGATTTACACCGAATAACAGAGCCCAGCTCATGCAGCAAGCTCTCCAGTCTGAACCACACAAGAACCTCCCCAGGGTCACACCGTGCCCGGGCGGTGACAGCCCCCATCCCGGGCTGTGACAGCACCCAGCCCGGGCTGCCACATCTCCCGGCTCTGGGGCAAGGGAAGATGAACCCCAAGGAGCAATGGGCCACGTCTGCTGACTCTGCAAGTCTCACAGCCCTCATCTGGGAGCACAGTGGGGAAACACACAGTGTTTACTGCATTGCAGTGAAAAACAAACCTCGAGTGATTGCCAGAAGTCTTGGCACTGGGAGCACAGGGCGTGGAGTTTAACTGCTAATTAGGACAGGGCAGCATCAAAGGGCAGGACAGAGGAAGAGGCTGGCTTTGGCTCCCTCAGGAGTTGAAAGGCTTTCCCAAATTCAGCCACATAACACATCCTTTAAAAGGAGAGCGATGGCTTCTTCTGTGTTAGCAACAAAGCAGAAACTCTCATGCCAGCACTGCCTTCTGATACTAGCTGTCCTTTTATCATTTATTCAGGAATAAAACTCTCACAAGGCAGAGTTCTATCAAATGACAAATAACAGCTGTAGGGAAAAGAAAAAAGTGTTGCACTTCATTAGAACTCTGTATGACTCTGACAACCAGAAACACACTGCCAAAGTGGCAAACACAGCCAAAAAGACAAGAGAGATCTCACAGCAGCTGTTAAACCAAATGGGAACTTGTTAAAATTAAGGGCCATTTCCCCTCTTTCATATTTAGTCTCAAAACACCATGTAAAGAAATTCAACCTCTTACAAAGACAGACTGAGTCATTAGCGCAGAAGAGACATGACTCCCTTGCAAAGTTTTCAGATTAAAAGGTAGCAGTTAATACCCAGGCAGTTCCTAAAACCCTATGAATATGTTAATCTGTTATCAGCTTAAACCCTCCGATATTAAAGTAATAAATCTTAACAGACTGAATTTCACTGCTGTTCACTTGGTGTTACAATATTCCATTATTATATCCAAGTATTCAACATAGAGGATGTTGATACCCTGGAACAGACCACAGGTTTCCTCCTTCCCAGAGAGGTCAAGGCCATACCTGTCACCAGCTATCAGCTCTCCCAAATTCTCTGTGCCACCAGGCACTGGTGACTACAAAAAGCAGCTGGGACAGCTGGAGGAACAGGACTGCACAAGTCACACCTGGAGCTGATTTTGTAGAAGCACCACAGGGAAATACTCGGGGCTAAAAAGCATCCTGCAAGCCAAGCTGTACATTTTGCTAGAAGGATGCTGACTTCCAGAGGGGATGGGATGATCTTGTTTCAATCAGGTCCCTAATAAACACTGACAAACCAAACAAATTAAGTACATAACCAGCAGCCAGTTCCAGATTATCCCACAGCAGGAGAGTGCAGTGCTGACAGGTTTTGTTCTCTATTTCTTTAGAGGGCAGAAGGTGATTGCACTGCATAATTCTGCATTTAATTAGTAAAAACTAGTCTTATATAGGAGAACTGAACATAAGGACAAACAAGAGACACATTCTTGTTTTGAGTAAGGACTTCTCCAGTTAATTGCCATGAGCAAACCACTGCCTCTGCGTGTTTCAGCTCCCTGCTGTGCCAGGAAAAGATCTGCCTCCCTGGGACTCACTGGTATCTACAAGTACAGGGATGCCATTGGCTGGAAGGCAGAATAGAAATTAAAGTATTTCCAACATGCTTCTGGCTCTGGGGTAGTCCTGCCCCACTGAACACTTGCCTCTGTACAGCTCCGTGCAGAGCCTGTGGCATGCAAGAACAACCAAAAGAAGTGGGACATAACTGGCAGAGGCACATCCCTGTTGACTGGTCCTGGAGCTCCCCACAATCCCCCAAACTGGGAGGAGTTTGGATAAGAAATGCTGAATGGGAGCACGTGCAACTTTAAATTCCATGGGCAACGCTCTTCCCACCAGCTCTATGGAGTTGTTCCCCCGCCATGGAAGCAGAGGAACATTTCCTGTTGAGAGGTTGCTGCTGACTTCAAGTGGAACTAACTCACCTAGAAGATGAAAGCTTAGAGACTTCTGCTAATAACTTCTTGTCCCCTTCATTGTGGGCAAGAAGTTATTAGCAGAAGTCTCCTCTAAACCAGTACTTTTCCTGAAATCCCTAACTGCTTCAGCAACGTCAGCAAAGGCAGGGATAACAGCTGGCATACATGTTGCTTGGAAGCAGCTGAAAAATATAACAGCAGGGAATTAGCAAAGGATTCTCAAAAGACACCTTAGAAATATTCCAGAGGTGAAAAGAGTCTCCATCAGTGGTTAGACTTGAACTGACACTATGAGGAATCTCCAGTCCTCTGTCATAGGAAACTAAAATGAGGGAAGCAAAGTCTGCCAAGACAACAAGCAAGCACACCATGGAGCCTGGAACAGGTGTCCTGAAAGGAACTCCGAGCTGGCACTGAATAATGATGGACACATAAACATGTGCAGTTAATAGAGGTAACTTCTACTACAGCCATGTTCTGCAGCAGCCTACAACAATGATTAGGATTGCATAGTCCCAGAAATGAGTTTTCAAAGAAATGGTACATTCACAGAAGAAGAAAAAGTTGCCATAAAAAAGTAAAACTAAATGAAGCCTCCTTAAAAAAAAAAAAAAAAAATTGAGAGGGCAGTAAACTTAGTTTTATGCAGGNCTTAAAAAAAAAAAAAATTAAGAGGGCAGTAAACGTAGTTTTATGCAGAGCAACCACCATGTAATGCTGCAATACAGCAGTGAAATTGTGAGTTACCTAAATTGTCACCCAAGAAAAAGAAAAAAAAAAAAAGACAGAGAGGCTGAAATGGTGTTAGCCAACACAGATAAATTGGTTGGCTAATGGATTTAATACTGACTTAATCTTCTTTTTGGCAGTGCCCTGAAAAGCCTGCTTTTTTGCCTTTCCTTACCTAAATGAAATTAACCTATTCCAGAAAATTAAGAACAATTTATCAGGCCACTGAAGACAGACTGCTTGTTGGATCTGGATCTGTATTATTCCATCCAAAACACAAGATAAACTTTGCAATTCAAAAAACTTGAAAATGGAAGGATTGGCAAAGTGTGGCATCTGGAGTGTCACTGCTCTTTTCTCCCACACTTCCTGGCACACTCCAGCACACAGGTTGTACAAACAACCTTTTGTTTGGAACAAGAGTGTTTGGCTCCTGCTACAACACAATTTGTTCTTCATTACCTCAGAAAATGTAATTTCCAGTGCATCAAACAAGAAGCAATTTGGGAGCAGAATATTTCACTGTGACTTCAAGCTCTTCTAATTTCATTATAAAACTAAAGTCTTGGGTTGTGGTGTTTTTTTTTTTCAAGAAAGTTTTACATGGAAACCTAAATTTCTGAATATGTCAAAAACACTAATTTTTTATTCCTCACAACACACACAAAAAATGTTTTTCTGCAAAAAAGAATCTAGGAAATTGATTACTTAATTTTTTACCAACCAAGGTTTCTCCTGTAAAACATTATCACTTGCACTCATTTGAGGACCTGCAGTGCTGCCATTGCTCACTCCCTGGAAGAAAACATGAAACATCATTGGTTTGAAAGCCAACAGGGAAAAACCTAAGAATAAGAATTAAAGGCCACATTTTCTTCTAGTATTAACTGGTCGCATTCTGAAATGAAGGCTGACAAAGAAAATTTGGCTAAAGAATTGGCTGGAGCCAGAATGCTCCACCACAAGGGAAATCCTCTCAGGGAAACCCCAGTTTGGCACATCTTTCCTCTCAGCTTTTGTGCAATAAAAATAAGCGGTTATCTGTAAAACCTTTAATGGTGANGCACATCTTTCCTCTCAGCTTTTGAGCTCTGCTTGCAGGATGCAATAAAAATAAGCAGTTGTCTGTAAAACCTTTAATGGTGGTTTTTAACTTGGGACATGAAGTAGGGCAGGAGGAAACACGCTCAAGAGTAACAAAAAGGGTTCACTTAAAAGGGTTTTAAGTGAGAAAAAGGCTGAGGAAAGCACACTATATGCCTACATCAATACAACTGAGTGGGATTCCCACCCTGCTGCAAAACTCACAGATGTGATACAAGGCCTGGCATCACAAATGAAAGAATGGGAGCTGATAAACAAAGTGTCCCCTCCTTCTGTACTGCCTGCTTGCTGCAGCCAGCAGGACAGCTCCCTCTCCAATGTGAATCTGCATTCAGTGAGCAGAGAAAAATCAGGAGTAAGAGCAGGACAATGCCTAAAACTGCAGCTAGTTCACTTCAAACTCAGAAGCCACCCTCAGATTTGTTCTGGGATGGATGTGCCAGCAGAAGGAAAATGACAGCCCCTCCCAATTCCCTCTGTTGTTTTCACACAGGATTGGGCTGAATGAAGACAAAGCCCAGGAGACAGGTTGTGAGGGAGGAAGAGGACCAGGACAGATGGAATGCTGGGGCAGTTGGGGGTGGGAGCACTGCACACCCTCTCTAGAGACCCAAAAAGTACAGTTGCCTTCAACATTTGACATTTTGGGAACCACACAAGCCCCCTGTCAGGAGAAGCACAAGGCTCAGCCCTGCCCCTTGCAGACAGCAGGGCAAGGCACAGTGACACATCTGCATTTCACATTATCTGTCTTAGCCAGGACTCACATTTTTTTCCCCCCTCAGATTGCTGTGTCATGGGAAGCCAAACCCAGTTCTCACTGAACTAGTGTGACCTCTGCAAGGAGAAGCAGTAGGTCTTGAAACTCCTTCATTTCCCTACAGGCAGAGCTGGAAATTGAAATGCTCTGTCCACTACACACGGCCTGAGCGGGGTGAGAGTGCTGGAGACTGCGTGGGAACAAGTCTAAAAACAAACCCAACTTTGCTGCTTACTGGAAGTGTTGGGTCCAGCCTCTCTGGGCACATGATGGGAAAGATGCTTTGTGCCTTACCTCACCACGGTGCGTCCTACAACAGGTTTTTGGGGTGACGTGTCCACAGCACACACCCACTAGTCACAGGCTGTGACAGAACCTTCTTCTCTAAATATTTACCCTCCCTCACTTACACATTCTCCTACAATGTGCAAATGGTATATAAAGATGGTATCAGAATTAATTTGGATTGTTATCCACGCACAGGTGTCTGTAAAGGAAGGCAAAGCTGGCTCTTCTCTGTATTGGGAAGAAAAGGGAAAACACATTGGGAAAGTAACTATGCTGCTGACACCACTTAAATTCCAGGAAAAGAAAGCCCTGCTTTCAGTAATCTTCTGATCATTTACAGATTTCTTTCCATGGATGTGTTTACAACAATACTTGCAACAGTCATATAAACACTGAAAGGACACAAATTCAAAAGTTCAAATAATGACATGCCTTTAATTATGATTAATGTTCATTACTAATCATCCAAGAACCAATACTCTGGAGATGTATTTTGCAAACTTGAAAAACATAACGTGAATTATCCATATAATATCAAACATAAAACTAGATATTTCATAAAGCCCAGATTAGAAGCCACAGATTTCTTCAGCTCTGTAGCACTTAGGGTATGTAGCTTAGATAATGACACAGATTTTGACTCTGGCACAGAGTATCATGTTAATTATTACCTATCTACACACATTTCCCAGAGACACAATCACAGAGGCCTCAATGGAGAACACCACACAACTACAACTACAAAAATAAGAATCAAACACACTTTATCATACAATCATAGAAAACCAGGCTGGAAAGGGACTCCAAGGATCATCTGCTCCAACCTTTCTTGGGAAAAAGAAATCTGCAGAAGACACTGTTGAGGCACTGAAAAGATGTGGAAAAGTGGAAAGAGCACTCATTCTGAGAGCATAAATCATCATTCTCTTAAAGACAACAGAATTGGATGATTATTTCTCACTAGGAAAAGCAGAAAAGCATTTTATGAGACTCATAAATCCACATTCCACAGACATGAGAATCCTTACCATTCCTCTCTTTCTCATTTCTATCCCACTCCCTTGGTGCTTTATTCTGTTTTTCAGCGAAAAATAGGAAAAGCAAGTGCAATGGGAGAAGTGATGTTGTAGGAAAACTAACCCACTTGGCACTTCCCAGTACTGACCAGTCTCAAGGGCAAATTCCCTCCTTCCCCTTTTTTGCTGCTTGGCACATTCCCAACAGGGCTGATTCTGGTGTGCTGTGGTGAACACTCACACAACATCAGCACCATCCCTTTAAAGATGCTTTTTGAAGGATGGATTTAGCAGGGGATTATAGGTAACCTCACAGGAAGTTCTTTCTGCTGCTTTTCTATTCTTCAAACTCCATCTCATCCCATCCCACAGCATTAACTGTCCTGTTTTCAAGTTTTAGGAGGATAAAGAGCATCAAGCACCATAAAAAAAAATAAAAACTACAGAAAGCACCCACTTTAAAGTAACTTAAAATTCTTCCTCTTGATTGGGAACGTATTGCATACATCTAAAGTGTATGAATTCACATAGTTATGTCTGATATAATAAATAAAAGGCTTCCCCAGAAATCATATAGAGCACTAATACAAGGGGTTGCAATACAAGGAGCTGTAGAAAGTTCACATTTTGATTGTTTTCCTTTTGGTTCAGTGCCCTGAATTTTCAGGTCTCTCCATAAAAAATGGCTTTGACTTTCTGAGTGCCGCTAGAAGCAAAAAAGTTTTCAGAAAGCCAGGTGAACAAGGTCACTATTTGCCACACTGAATTGCTGCACAGAGGTCTGTGAAGGGGGTGTTTTCTCATTCCTCATGGGGACCAAAGGGTTGATGGATGCTCTGAGCCTGAGAACAGCCACATCAAAGCAGACCTGAGGGTCATCTGGTCCCGTGCCCTGCACCACCCCTGCCAGGAGGAGCTGCCTCATGGAAAACTTCCATTTTACCTTATATGCACATTTACATTTTTCAGCAGTGATAGAGTGTTTAAACAAGCTGCAATAGACCTCCAGTTCTGCAGTGAATTTTGACTTTTTGTTCCAATTTTAAACGCCAAAACCCAAATCTGGACATGGCAATTCCCCACAGTACAGAAATTAAGAGTCAAAGACATTCACTTCCTAAAACAATATACAAGGCCAAATTTGTGATCTTTCTCTGCCTCTCCCCATTTGGCAGAGGGGAATAATCCCATACAACAGCACATGTCTGATATGATTGTCATGGGGAAATTAGAGTCTTATATTTAGAGAAGGAGAAGTCCTACATTACTAAGGTTTCCTCTGCCACCAAGGGAAAGAAACATTGCCTCCTGGTGATTATAACTATAATAATTATTATAAATTCTGAAACACTTAAAATTTCGTGGTACATTTTCTTTAAATGGGCACCACTGTTAGTGCAAGTTGATTTGAACCAATGATTTATTCATGGCTTAATAACCCTGTTTGCTTCACATGCTCAGCACATTTTGCTCAGTATATTGCATTACTGGCTGGTTGCTATAAACAGTCCATTTAAATTTAGACAGAAGCTTTTGGAAAAGTTCTATTTCTAACAGATATGTGAATTAGAACACTAACTGCATTGATCAGGAACTACTGGTTTCTTCTAAACTCTTTAACATTTACCTGTGTGCCTCAGGTTCTCAAAAACGTTTGCAGGTCCCAGCTGAAGTTCCCATTCAAACAAAGGTTTCTATTCTGGCCAATCCTAATATTCAGTCAATTAAAGATCAAGAGGAAGTCTGCCAGACAGCACTGCCAAACTGTGAAATTTCTGCAAATAAATCAGAATCAGACTTCCCCATGGTGGTGTTAATAAAATACATGCAGCCTTGCCAATAAATATGCAGTACCTTTCTCCACATTCTGGAGTATAAAAGCTTTGACTTTACTGGCATTGTTGCAAAGCAAGTCTTAAAACTAGCCACAGAAGAGGAGTAAAAAGTCTTTAACATTTGGCCAGATACACTTTTGTCAAGAAATGATACATTTTTAACCACTGTGACATTAAAATGTACTTTTTTTACTGAAATTCTTCCAAAGTTCTGGCTAGAAGATATTGGAGAAAAACCAGGCTACACCACTGATGATGTACAGAGCTCTACAACCAGCTCCTCTTGGGCTACCTCATATTTGAATTTTTAAAGATGTTGCCAGGAACCAAATGCAGTTGTTTGTTCTCCACAGTGCTTACAGCACTTTATAAGGGTCATATGCTCTTCCCTCTCCTGAAATTTCCCTGCTGCAGTTTCTTAATTGGTCATCGTTTTCAGGATGACAGTTTTTACTTGGCTCTTTGGAGAAGGAAACATTTCTAAAAGAAGCATCACAGTCAAGTCTGTACAAAGCTGAGAGGAGCAACACCTGCTCCCTGTTTTACTCCCTTCCTCTATTCAGAGCAGGAGATGAAGTCACATGTATGTTAAGAGGCATTGCCTGTTTTACAACCTTTTTTTTTCTGAATGGTGTGAAAAACTAGAATCTAAATCAAACATGAATTAGATAAAGCCATAAGCTAGAGTGATGGGGCAGTGACTGTCCCTGTGTGCTGGGCACTGGTGAGGCCACACCTCGAATCCTGAGCTCAGTTTTGGGTCCCTCACAATACTGAGGGGCTGAAATGTGTCCAGAGAAGGACAAGGGAGCTGGGGAAGCGTCTGGAGCACGAGTCTGATGGGGAGCAGCTGAGGGAGCTGGGGATGCTTATCCCAGAGAAAAAGAGGCTCAAGGGGGACCTTGTCACTCTGTACAACTGCTGGAAAGGAGGCTGTAGCCAGGTGGGGGTCTGTCTCTTCTCCCAGGGAAGAAGCAATGGACAACAGGAAATGGCCTCAAGTTGCTCCAGGGGAGGTTTAGACTGAATATTCTGAAAAATTTCTCTACCAAAAGGGTGGCCAACCATTGGAACCCAGTGCCCAGGGACACAGTAAAGTCATTACCCTGGCAGGGATTTATTTATAAGCCATGTAGGTGTGGTGTTTAGGATGTGGTTTGGTGATGAACATGGCAGTGCTGGGTTAATGCTGAATCTTGGAGGTCTTTTCCAACCAAAACCATTCTATGATTCTCTGGTGTATTGGTATCCTAGTGATGCAGTCATTATTATTGTTAACCAGCACATTTCAAGGAAACATCAGGCTATCAATTAGTATGCAAAAAGTCCATTGTTCAGCTCAAACAACTTGGCTGCCTGCATCTCCATTGTCTCAGAACACTGAAATATGCACCCCTGTTTGGTCCCTTTAGCCTTTAAAGCATCTGTTCATACAAACCCCTGCCTGAGCTGCCAGAATCACTGATAAAACAATTTAGAAGTTGCAATTTTTGGTGAAATGACAAGGCACACGATGCACTCATGTTGGTGTATGAGTGCCTGGGCCAACACGGTTGGTCTCGTGTGGTTTTTAAACACTTGACTTTGAACAATTGAAAATAAGACTCTGGGTTTCAACACAGATCAAAAACAGTGGAAGTTATATGAATAAATAAATATTAAGTAAGTGATTAATAGGTATGACACTCTCAGGTTCCAATGCAGCTGTAATTACAGACGAGATTGTGCATGGAGATACTCAGAGATTAAGGAAGAAGACTGGCAGAAGAGAGCAAACGTGAAATCCAGCTCACTGGCTTTACCTTGCTTCCCAGAGTGAAACTGTCTTGGCCTGCTTCCATGGAAGTGTCACAGGAGAGAGGGACTGAGATGAAGGCTCAGGGCAGGCAAACCTAAACACCAGACTTGATGTCACCCTTTCCTTTTAAACCCCATATAAATCCATTCACATGGACTTATGTTTTTGAGCAATGATTCAGAACACAGATCTTAAGTCAGAAGGCAACAAGCTGCTTCACAAGTTAATTTTGGAGTCCTCTTGCTCTATTTCTGTCTTTTGCTGCTCAAAACTAGCTGTGTTCTGTTGTACTGCTAAAATGTTTTAATGCAGGTCATTTACTACCCAGACAGAAGGGAAAGGGCAAAAGCAGAAGTGCTTGATCTCTTTAATGCACAATCTTGCAGCACTTTGAAAATCTGTATGAAGATTGCCTTGTCCTGCTTTGAATTTTATCTGGCTTCTTACTTCTCAAGATACTCCCAACACAATTACAGGCAGACACTGTAAGTCCCTGAAAGAATTAATACAGCAGGATTGTGAGGAAGGCAGGGAAGTACAAGAGGCATAAGGAACAGATCTGATGCATTAGCAGATATCTACCTTTTGAATTCATAGACTTAATACACTTAAACAACCCACAAACATTTGGAAACTTCGGTGTTACTGGACTGAATCATAGAATTGTTCAGATTGGAGACCGAAAACCATTTTGGACAAGCCACGGAGATCACAGGCTGAGGCATAAGAAAGGGGCTGTATCCAAGCCAAAGCTGCTTTGATCTCTTTTGCCACTGAAGGACACTTCAGCTTCAGACTGTCCTTTTACCAACACCACAGGGAACTCCCACAACAGCTTCCCCTGTTCTATTCCTGTGCCACTTCAAGGCCACTTCAGTGGAGACCTCACCTTTAAAGTGGGCACCAGTCGGGACAAAGGGTCCAAAATCAGAAGACTTTTATCCAGACTCGTTTTAGCATGATTGCAAAATATCTATCTTCCTATTAGAGCAGAGCTGTTCAAGTACTTGTTCAAGTAATGCTCAAGTGATTTGTGTCCAAAGAAGGGCAACGAGGCTGGTGGAAACATTAAGAAAATGTGTAGATGTGACACTTAGGGACAGGATTAATGATGGACCTGGCAGTGTTAGGTTAATGGCAGGACTCAGTGATCTTGGAGATTTTCCAATTCTGCTTTGAGCTCTAGGATGACTGGAGTCATCCTCTCTCCTGAATCCACTCTGTTTTCACCCCTCCCCTGCCCCCAGGACCACTCAGCACAGCAGAACAGGACAGGCACTCAATACCCCACACAGACACAACACACTGTCCAGTGCCTGTGTTCCCAACAGGGAATTGCCAAGCCCTGCAGGCCCTGTTGGAGTGGCAGCTCAGAGCTGTGGCATTGCAGCCAGGATGCCACCACAAATACAGCAGCACCACCAGCTACTTACAGTGTTTAGGGAGCTGCCAATTCCAATCCAACCCAGTTACTTTAAAGAGGATTCAGCACCCACTGAGAACCCTGCTTTCAAGAAAGTCCAGGAGTTAAAACAGATCCCTCAGAACAAAAAAGGCCACTGGTTTCTGAAGAAGTGCAAGCCACACTGCCAGGTGCTCATCTGTGCTGGCATCCTCATCCATCCTGCAGTCAGCAACCAAGTGCATTTATATGCCCCACACACAGCATCTTTCCCCAACCTTCCTCATTTCCTGGTGAAAGATCAGTCTCAGCAGAATTAGAGAAGCAAGAGTATGTGAAAGGACAAACACAAAATGAATGCTTAGCAGGAATTGGCTTCTCTGCCTGTTCATCTTTCAAAAAAGAAGTGCTTTTCTAGAACAACACAGTGCAGAATAACCATTCAGCTTTCTATTTTTGAACGAATTTGTCTTACATGTCTACAGCAGAAAGTTAAACTCAACAGAGGGCTGCTCAGCACTTCCTCTTCATTGACATGCTGTACCCTCCCATTCCAGTCTGGGGACAATTTTAGCCCAGCTAAGGAAAGCTTCTGGCCAAGGCTTGACACAACTCCCCAGGCAGGGGCATCTTCCTCTAGACCAGGTTGCTCCAAGCCAAGTCCAAACTGGCCTCGAACAGTTCCACAGCTTCTCTGGGTAACCTCTGCCAGCCTCTCACCATCCTCAGAGCAAAGAATTTTTTCTTAATATCTCATCTAAACCAGCCTTCTGTCAGCATGAATCCCTTCTGCCTTCTCCTGTCCTTTTGCAGCCCCTGTAAAAAGTCCCTCTCCGGTTATCTGGCAGCCCAGGCCGTGGACAGTTTTTGTTGATTACCAGGAATTGAAACTAATTTAAAAACAGGGCAGAGAAAAATAGAAGAGTTGATTACAAACTAGGATCACATTCCAGGAGAAAGGTGTCAGAGGTTGATCATTTGTCTTCATTCCACATGGGAGGAAAAATTTGTATCTTTACACATTTGTTACAAATGATTAAGAGAATCACTTTTAAAGGTAAGAGGAAACTGTAAAAGACTGGTCCCTGAAAGCAACGGGAACAGCCCTGAAGCAGCAACTGGTTTTGTAACGCTAACAAATCAATCAGAAGAAATGCAGCCTCTCCTGGGAGAAATTTGTCTCAAAAAGGAAATAATAAATGAGAGAACTGGAGTCAAAATACCAGTAAGGAAGAACAGATGCTGCCACAGCAAGACTGAAACCATCTAGCTGCTTGTAAGCCCTGTTTGTTGCTTCCCCACTGCTCTCTTTCCATCTCTGTATAATTTATTCCAAAGCAAATTTATTATTTTAAAGACTCCATGGAGAAGGCTGTGTGTGTGCTAAGGGACACAGTGCTGCCTATTTCTTGCTCTTGCACGTTATTATCAAAGGCTTTGCCTAGTCTGGGATTTAGCAAGACTTTTAATTAATGCCTTCCAATGGTACATCCACACTGGAAAGATTTCTCTCATTGGCTAATTACTCTATTGTCTTAATTAGGCAAGTCAATTTTACGTCCTCATTGCCTTGCAAGGGAAACCCTGTTTTTCCCACCTAGGTTTTCCCTCAAGTCAGTTCCCAGCTTCTCTGTCCTGACTCGCTTTTTGGAAAGACTCAGAGCAAGGCAGACAGCATTGCCTCACCTTTCCATGCGAGCCTAGCCCAGGCAGGGAATGCTTTGTTCACTGCAGCTCTCCTGAACACAGGGTCCTCTGGAGCCCCCAGCAAGGTCTTGGGACATCAGGAACTGCTCATCAGCATCTGTCAGGATCCAGAGTGCACTGCCTTACAAATTCTCTTTTCCTGTGAGGGTAACACCAGTGCCAGTGGGGTTGGAATGAGGTGACCTTGAAAATCCCTTCCAAAGCAAAGCATTCTCTAATTCTATCCCTGAAGGACCAGGAGACCAGTACCTATGGCTGAGATGTTCAGAGCTCCTCACCCAGGTGAGAACTGACCTGAAGTCAGGCACCTTCCAGCAGGCTGGGTTTGCTCTGGGCCCAAGTGTATCTCAGCAAGGAATGCAGGTGGATCAAGAGCTGCAAACCTGTGCCTTGCCAGGGACAGCAGAGCTGTGACTCCTGCTGCTCTGACTGCTGGCCCTGGTCACAACCCTCAACAGACAGGACTGCCCCTTCCAGGGCAGGGATTCACTCAACAGCCTCCCACCACCAGTATCCATCCTGTTTCCATCACACACACCCCTCCTGCTCCCATCACACCTGTGGTTTTCTGCAAGTCCTCACACCAAACTTCTGTCTTCCCTACAGAAACTCCCACGGATGAGCACGGCACAGGCACAGTTTGCAATCCACACTGTAATGTCTGACCATTTTGGTGCCTATCAGCTACACCTACTCTTGAAGTGTTTTGTCAGCAAGCTTTCCACTTAGTCCAATTAATTTTGACTAATCACTTTTGAATGGTAGAAAGACTGTTTAAGACACAGCCGTGATGGCAGAGCTCACCACTGACTTAATGCTCACATCTTAGGTACAAGAAAAAAAATTTTTCTTTCATTTCTAGTCTTCCCTTGAAAAAGCCAAGATATATAGGCCTTGACAACATGTACTTCTATACAAAGGCACCAGTATACTTCATTCTAGCTTAATTTCTCCCTGCAAAGCAGTGCACTGAAAGCTCCAGAGATGCTGTGAATGTTTTTGGAAAGGCCAGAAAGAAAACAGGCAGAACTAGTGATGGAAAGCAGAGGACAGCTGACTCTTCAACTCATCTTCATTTGGGAACACCTCTCCTACAAAGGAAAGGCTGAGAGGGTTGGGGGTGTTCAGCCTGGAGAAGGTTCCAGGGAGACCTTACAGCACCTTCTAGTACCTGAAGAGATGAAAGATCTCTTTCATCTTCCATCTTTCTTTCCTGTAACAAAGATGGGGACAGGCATCTTAGCAAGGGCTGTTGCACTAGGACCAAGGGGTAATGGGTTTAAATTAAAAGAGGATAGATTTAGATTAAATACTAGGAAAAAGTTTTTTACCATGAGGATGGTGAGGCACTGGTATGGGCTGCTCAGAGAGGTGGTAGGTGCCTCATTCCTGCAACACTGAAGGCTTGAGAGAAAAGCAGGAATACTAACTTTGGCAACTCCAGACTACTCCAAATGCTACTGGAAACCTCTTCCAGGAATATTCTATGTTGTCTTGCTTTCAGTCTCTGTACCAGGAATTGGAAAGGGTGTTTACTACACTTGAGATGCCCACATCTTCATGGCACCACCGGCCAAATTCTTCCTGAATTTCAGCTCTGACCTCCTCCCTGAAAGTTTTTTACCGCCACAGGGCTGTCCTGGGGGTGCTGGGCTGTCAGTCACAGGGCCTGGGGTTTGCTCACAAAGCTCATGGCAGCCCTACAGAGAAGCCATAAAGCCACTGCTGAGACATCTCCACCACCTTCCCAGCACTCCACGACTGAGACACTGCTCAGAAAGTTCTAGAGCATCTCAACGATGAGGAGGGAGGACCCTGACATACAGAGGCTGAAGAAGTGTCTCTAGAGGTACTGAGGCTGGAGAACAAAGTCATCTGGCAAAGGTGCAGTAGTAGAGGGAGCCTGCCCAGCCATTCAGCCCTGGTTCTGCTCCCTGGGGCACCTCTGGCAGTGCCAACACACAGATATGACCCAGACAGCTTCAGGGAAATGCTGCAGGTAGGGAATGACACAACGCACAGCCCTTGTCCTCAGACAGCACGGGGCCAGGCTAATGACACAGGCCATTGTTCTCCCACTCTGTTTAAAAACAAAAAAACAACAAAAAAGCAAGGATTTGCGTGGATGTTGGCTTTGCAGTACGTGCTTGGCAATGCCAGTGGATAAACAGAGAGGATTTCCATGAAATACCATTTCTGAAAGAAATACATTTAAGTTATTTTTGAAATATTATTAAATCCAGTAGTGAATATTTTGAATGTGGTATAATCCATTTTCCTAGAAACCGGCCAAGAAAAACTGACAGCAGGACAAGGGAAGTGCCACCACGCTGCCATCCCTGTCCCACTGTTCCCTCAGGGACAAGAGCAGGAGCCTCACACGCCTCCCTCCTCCATCAGTGTGCCTTAAAAACACAGTTCCCATCAGCTCTTCCCTCACCAGGCAGGCCTGGATCCTTCCTGCTGATCCTCACCCTGCTCTCCTCTGAGCCAGGGATCCTCCACCAGCCCACGGAACCCCCGAGCCAAGTGCTGGCAAGTGCACTGGGAGGGCCAATGCAAGCACTGAAAAGGCTGGGCAGGGGGATTTTGGCAGCCTGCAGGTGGGACTGAGGGCCAAGGAACAGGCACAGTGAGATCTGGATGGCTGTTGCCATTGGAAGTGGCCAGCAGGTGCAAGCAGGAGACAAGCAGGTGGATTGGGTGGGTGCAGAAGAATCAGCCCCGAGCACAAATTATCATTTCTCAGTCTCCAGCAGTTCTACTCTAAAAGCAGAGCCCAAATCCACACCCAGGCACCAAGACTCCAGTCTTCTACTCCCTCGTACCTTCTCTACCTGCTGCTCACTCCACAAACACTCCTATGCCATGTTTGCATGCAAGTCCAGGGATAGCTTAAGCTGCAGTGATCACCTAAAGGAACAGGGTCTCACCCTGCAGCACACAGGAAAGAAAGTGAGTTACTCTGCACAAGTAAAAATCCTGGACCACCTGGAAAACATCTCCTTTTCCTAAAAACTGCTCCTTCTGAATCTCCTCATGGGTAGGACAGAGCTGAAGCCACCAGGGGAGCCCTGTGCCCCCATCCTGGCTCATGCAGGCAGCTGTGGGCACTCTGGGGAGGCTGCTCCCTCCCACCTGGCTGTCAGCAGCATCCCCTGGGGCAACAGAGGCCAGGGCTCCATTTCCTAATGCACCCAGATGCAACTCAGCTGTGGATTTCACCCATGCCATTAAGATTCAATCTGGTCTGGTTTCTGCTGCAGTATCTGCAGAAGCAAAGCTCACAGCTGAGATCTGAAGGCCAGACAACGGGCCAAGAGTAAGATGAAATATGTTAGACTCCATTAAAGCTATGGCTCTTAGGGCCCAAAGGAACTGCAGGCTGTGTGCCTGCTCAGCACCACAGGGCTGGGGTTTGCTCCTAGAAAACACCAGGGTCCCTCCAGCCCACCTGCCCTTACTGCAAAACGTGAATGTCTGCACAGGAAGAGCTGCCAGCTCTCCCTGCCTTTCCCCTCAGGATGGGGGAGAGGTGCAGCTCAGGCAGGCAGAGTATCCCACTGCCCACCCTGGGTTGTTTTTGCTGTGCTTGTACATCCCATCACAATTCCTGCTGCAGGTTCTCACCAGCCCATTAACACTCAACCCCCTCCTCTCTCACCCTCTGTGCAGGCTCCTGCCCCAGCCCAGAAGAATTTCCTCCACATCAAAGGGCAAGCAGGGATTCAGGGCAGGTGGGACTCTGGGCTGCTGGACCTCAGCCCCCTACAGACACCCAGCATTTGTCAGCATCACATCTGAAATGATGCTGGGGATTCTCCAGCAAAGCAAGACCTGAGGTCTCTCGGCATAAGGCATCATGGGGATGCTCTCAGAAGACAGGGACTCACTGATCCTCATTCCAGTTCTCAGGAATGAGGAGAGCTGATCATGAGAAAGGTACAGGACAGGTTTCCTTTCACATCTTCCAGAAAGAGCAGTCCCATCAGACTGGGGCTGTTGTGGGCGTGACTGCCACAGGACCGTGGCACAGCCTTCTCCTAAGGACTGTCCTGCCCTCCTCCACCCCTGCTCTCTGCTGGGGGACAGACTTGGAAGGAATTAAACACCCTGCACAGAGAGACAAAAGCAAACAAAATGCAAACAACAAAATGCAAACAAAATGAAAAAAAGAGAAAAGCATACAAAACCCATCTCTGAATTAATTTCTATTTTATTTACAGGCCATGACATGACAGCTGTCTTTCTAAGCCTTTTAATTAATCACAGGCAACAGCTACTTTGAGCACTTATGCCCCCCTTCCCTCTTCCTGAAACACATCCCAGCACGTATTGAAGGACTGTCTGCAAGGTAATTAATTATTTACCATTATCTATGCCAGCACTTGGCTCTCCAGATCTTTTAGGAACATCAAGTCCTTGGGCAGCAATGCTCTTTGGGGCCAAGAAGAAAAGAAGAGTCTTTGCTAGAGAGACAGGGAAGGGCACAGGGCTTGAAGGGATTGAGAAAGGGAGAATGGGAGCTCAGCACTGTGCTGACCATGGCTTGCTCTCCTGTCCATAGGGGAGGCAGGCTGTTATTTTACATGATACTAGACACAAATCTTTCTAATAATAGGATTTCTGTTCTAATTTGTGGGTAACTGTACAGAGGCCTACATGTGTAACAGAACTTCTGTCAAACGCTGGAAAGACAAATATTCCTCAGTTCAGAAATGCCAGAATTACTGTTTCTAGTGGAAACCTGATTCATTGCTGTACTGGTTTTGCACAGCCTGGTTTTTGGTGGCAGGGGATCCATGGGATGCAGAGATCCATCCTGGAGTGGGTGGATGCCTGGAGGAGGCTGTGATCCAGTGGGAGACACAGTGGGGAGAGGAGCAGCCTGTCCTTGAGGGGCTGCACCCCATGGAGGGAGAGACCCACAGCAGTTTTGGGAGGCCTGTCTGCCCACGGGGGGCGTCCAGCAGGTGTGGTGGGGCTGCTGCTCGTGAGAGTGGACCCAGGCTGGAGAAGTTCACAGGAAAGTGTCTCCCCTGGGAGGGACCCCACAGTCTCACGGGGAAGGACTCCTCTCCCAGAGCAGCAGAAGAAAATCCTGGTGATGGACTGACCCAAACCCCCACGCCCTGTGTCGCTGCACTGTCAGTGGGAAGGAGGGAGGGGCTGGGGGGGAAGCAGCATTTTAAGGGCTTATTTTACTTCTCATTATCCTCCTGATTCTGTTAGTAATAAACTCACTTTGCATCCATAAGTTGAGCCTGTTTTGTCCTTGAAGTGTTTCTCCCAGTCCTTATCTCACTCATGAAGTGTTGGTTCATTTATTTTATTTTTTTTCCCCTCTCCTCTGCCCAGCTGTAGCAGGGGAGGGTGAGCAAAAGACTCTCGTGGGTGCCTGGCCTTGGGCCAGCACCAAACCACAACAATTCCTCTCAAATCACTTATTTATCACTTGAGCACATACCATCTGGCTCCCAAACCACTGGTACACCTGAAGTGCACGCTGAGCACTGCTGACTTGCTGAGTGACTAACACTGCTCCAACTCCATTCCACACATCCATGACTTACAGTGCTGTGTTCAAGCCCTGCTCCAAACTGGGGCTTGGGAGGAGCAAAAATTTCTGTGGGAGTTAGACAGAGTTTCACAAAGGGGCTCCTGAGGTCCAGCGTTCCTAAAAATACTCGCATCTACATAAAGACTTTTTTCCCCGAAAAAAAAAAATAGAAAAGAAAAAAAATACAAACCCAAATATTGGAAGCTTTGACCTCACAGAGTTGGTGGGATGGAATCCCCTTGGGAACCCCAATGGAGCTGCATGAAGGACCAATTTAGAAATATTTCTGAAGCTACTGTGCTACAAAGCAACTTAGGGGCTGCTCATGCCTGAGTGAGCTGCTGCTTCCTCCAGAGCTCTGGGGGCACAGCATGGGAGCAGCACGGCCCAGGAGGAGCCCAGAGCAGCACTGCTGGAAGGAGGGATGTGCCAGGGCCTGGATGGGAACCCAGCCTGAGCCCTCACCAAGACAGGAGCAGGTGAATGTGATCTGATGCCCTCAGGGACCTCTCCAAACCAGTTTGGCCATGGGGCTGTGCCTGAGGCTCCAACACAGCCTGAACAATGCCACGTCTCTGTGCAAGACATCTTCTAGGAAAAGACAGGTCAAGACTGTTCTCCACTTTATGCTCCTATTACACTTAAAAGTTTGCACTTCACCTTAATCCAAACTGATTTTCTCACAGGTCTCATCCCACTCTCACTGCCTTGGACCCCCTTTTTTCCCCGAAAAACCAGGTGCAGGGGGCTGCAGCAGAGGGCCAGACCCATCCCCACCTGCACTCCCAGAGCCCAGCACACCCCACAAGAGACCAACTTTCAACAGCTCTGCAGCAGCCCAGCAGCCCAAGCCCTCCCTGTGCCGAGCCCCAGCCCCAGCCAGGCTCCTCCAGGGCAGCCTTAACCCTGCAGGTGCCATTCCCATGGTGGGTGGCACGGGGGGGAGCACTGGCAGCCAGCTGGGCGTGGCAAACATCACCCACGGGCTGGTGTGCCAGTGACACAGTGCCAAAGCTGAGAGCAACCCCTGGCACAGACTGCCCCCCTCAAGGGCAGAGACATTTGCCAGCAGCTCGTCCCTCTGATGTCACAGCTGCCCATCCCTGCTGGAGGGCAAGGACGTGCTGGGTGAGCACCCAGCAGGTGGGCAAGGGGAGAGCCTGGGGTGCCAGCAACCTTCTGACTGTTCAACCAACACACAGCCTTGTTCTACCCC
>VYXD01012323.1:55842-82230 GCA_013397195.1 Hylia prasina | reverse complement strand
GACCGGCACCCGCACCGGGACCGGGACCGGCACACGTACCGGCACACGCACCGACACCTGCATCGACACCTGCACCGGGTCCGGCACACGCACCGACACCTGCATCGACACCTGCACCGGGACGGGCACCTGCACCGGGACCGGCACCCGCACCGCCACCGACACCGACACCTGCACCCGCACCCGCGCCGCTCCCGGCTCCCGCCCTCGGCCACAGGTGCCCGCAGGGAGAGATTACGAGGCCAAGTTTCGCACCTCGAGTCGCTGAAGCCTTTCCCGGTCCCTTTGCTTCCCACTGCCCCGCGGCTCCGCTCCCAGCCAGCCGCCCCTCAGGCAAATCCATCCCCTCACGGAGGTTTTCAACGGGTTACGCCAGAATAAGACCATTCATTTTCGGTTTAATACATTTTACGCGTTGTAATGGGTGCACTACAGAAGCCCTGGCAATAATGCAAGCTTAGCAAGCGCCATGCCCTTGTCTAAAGTCCTTCTCCAGCTTTGCAGCCCCTTTGGGGACTGGGAGGTGCTATAAGGTGTCCCTGAAACTTTCCATTCTCCAGGCTGAACAAGCCCAGCTCTCTCAGGCTGTGCTCATGGCAAGAGCAGTGGGCAGGACAGAGGGCAGGGCATGCTTAGGCTGTCCAGCACCACCTGCTCTGGCTTCTGCCCCGAGCCAGCCCTCTGTCTGCAGGTCAAAGTGTCCAAGCAAACATTAAGGTTGTGTCACAACCCATCGTGGGGGTTTTACAGCAGAGACCAGCAGCAAGGAAGGTCTGCCCCGGCCTGGTGGCCTGGGGTCAGAGCCAGCCCCCCATCTGTGTCAGAACCTTGCTGAGCCAACCCACTTAAAATGTCTTTTTACCTTTTTCCCATGACTGGAGAGCACTCAATTTTGGAAAAGAACCCCCCAAAACAAACAAACAAACAAACCACACCAAGGGAGTTTTAAAGGAAACTATCAAAACCCTGCATTCTTGAATTGTTAGACAGCATTTTGGCTTGATATGTAGCTTCTTTTGGCTTCCTTTTGGACACTCTGCACTGAATTCTGCATAGTTTCCAAAATGTTTTCTCTGTGTAAACCAAATAATTCTGTTTATGGACTTTCAGCTGCTCTGTTCAGGACATACCTGCAGACAGGAGTAAGGTCAACCCTCATGCTCATATCCTTTCAGCATCTTTCACCTTCACTCTGCTCTTCTGTCAGTTTTGCACCATTTATAAGATGCTCTCCGGTGTGTTTCAGCTGTGGAGAGCTGGGATGTGACTTCAAAGGACCTGAACTTTACATACAAATGTCTTGGCAAGAGCACCAAAGCTACCCAAAAAAACATTTTGGCCTCACACTTTAAAAAAATCTTGCTTGAGGTAAAGGGGGTGTAACATTTCATGCATGAATGCAACTGGAAAAATGTAAAAAGGGCTTTTTATCTGGCCACTTTTTTTTGCTGCGTAATTTTTACCTGCAAAGAGCAGTCTTCTTCCCCAGCCTGGAGTTACTGCCCTAGATGGGAATGTCTGCAGAGGTCCACCAGGCACGTGTGCATCTGCATAGTTGCAGCAACTAATCTTCCATAAGAAACTTAGAAGAAATTATGATAGATGTAGTGAGCAACTGTTTTCATCACCGGAGTGATTTAGATGAATGATCTTCAGGCTGTTTCCTCCCACCTTCCTGCTAAATGGACTCTTCACTGCTTCAATTAAGACAAGGCAAGCACTCTAGGAAGCAGCAGCAAGGGAAAAAAAATGAAGGTAGAGGCATCAATGAGACCTTTTTAATTACACTTTACCAGAACTGCTGACATAAATCACGCTGAAATAAGAGCATCCCAGGTGTGTTAGAAGAATTTAGGCTCGTTTGACTGTGCAAGGATCATGAATGTGATGGCAGGAGAAGGTGCCTGAATTAGAGTGAGAAACCAGAACCCTTCAGTGCCTGGACTACACCGGGGGGAGAAGTTATGTGCATGCAGACCAAGTAAAATGTGATCAGTGCAAAGTATTCAGCACCATAAATGCACACTCCTCGTGCAAACCTGGTACAGCTTTGCTAACGGGGGGGAGGAGAGGGGCAGTGCCTGGCACCCTCCTGCCCTGCCTGTCACAGCAGCCCTGTGCAGAGCGTCCCTCATCCCCCACTGAGATCTCCACAAAATTCCCCTATTTCCCAACCCTACCTACACCAGGGCACATAGCTTAGTAAGAGTTAATGCAGGTGTACTGTAATAAATGGAAGCTTACATAATTGAAAAATAGTTGAGGCATTAATCTTCCTTCTCGCTACCTTGAGTCCTCTTTAAAAAGATTATTTTGTCTTCAGAGACAGCTTTAATGCTACTTAATGAATCGCTTATAAATGAAGAATTTTTTTCCCTCCAATACAGGGACAGGCTGACTACTACACTGATTGTCAGAGAGACAATTAACTTTTGTCAAATAGACAGAGATAATAGCTGTTCTCTACAAATACTCCTGTACTGAATTTGGCGTATTTAAGGCCAATTTTTCTCGCTGTTTTGACTAAGCATGCTTAGTGGCAGTGACATACCCATGCCCTTTAGCCAGACCTGGGGAGCTCCTCATGCTTACCAAAATAATTAGTGGTCCCCTGGGCTGGAACAGGTAGGTTAGCACTGGATCAGGAATGCCAGGTTGGAAATTTCAGAATTCCAACATGAGCTCATTCCAAGGTGTCTTGGCATCCCACGTCAAAGGAGGGAGGAGACATGAAAAGAAAGGAGAGAGATGCAGAATCAGTCTCAGCTTCCGTCCTGCCTGTCTCAGTTGCAGGCAGGGTGCAGATAATCCATCTTTGATCTGCAACTCCCTCCTTGCAAAAGCAGGCACCAGGACCACAGGAACCACCAGGAGCATGGGGCAGGTTAGGGGTTTTCTCACTGAAAATAACTCCCAGTGAGCTGCAAGGGCAATTTTATTGTCACTCCTGACACCAAGGTCCCCAAGCAGTGACACTCGTGTCCCACCAAACACCTCCTCTGTTCCCCAGATCCACACAAAGAGCCTGAGTGAAGCTGAGCCCTTCTCCTCCCACCTCACCAGCCCAGCCAAGCACTCATATTTATTTCTAGCAAAACCAGCAGGCAATGAAAGTTGTAATTTCTCAGCTCATGGGCATTTTGACTCAAACAATGGCCTTTGGGAGACACACAGAAGCAGGAGCAGGAATGAGGCTGGTAAATCCTTTGCCACAGAGACTACTTCCACACTCTTCAGCCTCTGCATGGCTGTTCCTGGCGATGGGCAGAGCAGGTTTCCTCCACCCCTGAACAGAAGGGGTGTGTAGAGTCTCTGCTCTCTCCCATATTGATGCCAGCAGCCTGCAGGTGTG
Organism: Hylia prasina; assembly: GCA_013397195.1. Classification (NCBI taxonomy): domain Eukaryota; kingdom Metazoa; phylum Chordata; class Aves; order Passeriformes; family Sylviidae; genus Hylia; species Hylia prasina. The sequence continues at coordinate 78,878 of VYXD01012323.1, read as the reverse complement.
GAATGCCACAAGGATGCAGTGCTCAGCCAGTGGGGAGCTTCAGCACGTGCCTTTCCAGTCTGTTTTATTTGTTTAAGACTCCTGTTTAGAGCCCAGACGGTGGAGGTTCATTCCTAAGACTCACTGAGCCGACAAACAGGGCTGAAATAAGTCATTTAGTCCTGCCGTGAATCATGACTATTAGCATAAAAATCAGGGGAAACACCTTCCCCGCCCTTCCTTATCTCAACTCTGCCCTTAAATCCAGCATGCGGCCAGGAGGCAGAGCTATTTCCAAACCATTTCCTACGGAGGAATCACCATTCTCCACCTGCAGTTCTCCAGCCAAACACAGACAGCAGTCGTTACCCTCTCCCAAACTTTTCTCTCCTCCATCTGGACCGTGCAGAGGCAACACAGCAGCACTGTGCACGGAGTGAGAGAATCCCAGTCCTGGGAAAAACAGCGCTGGCTGCTCCAGCAATAAATAGATGAATGCAGCAGCTTGCCCTGAGCTGCCATGGCAGAGGAGATCAGCAAACAAGCAGCTCTATTTACGCCGTGGTGCTTCCCGAGGAACTCCAGAAAAACTCATAACCTTGTGTGCAGGCACTTCCCCTCTTTGTCCCCAGAGCAGCAGCCTGACACTCGCCCACAACAGGCCTCGTTGTTGATCACTGCCTGTGCATTCAGCCCAGCTGCTGAACGCTGCCATCCAAATAAAAAGGGAAAGAAGGAAAACTCTGTATTCCTTTTGCGCCCTGAATAATAAGCGACACCGTCAATGTTGCCTCGGGATGCAGCATCAAACCACTTCCTTCGCTCCAAGATGAGATTTAAGAATGACTTGGAGGCTGATTTGCCTTTGCAAATATCCCATTTTTCACCCCCCATCTCAAGCTCGAGGGTGCAACATGAATGAAATCAGAATTAGCCTCGTTACAGACAAGCAAGGCTGACCTAGATTCACTCTGCCTCTCGGAAGGAAGTGACGGCAAAAGTTTAAAACCTGTCAGAGGGGCTGCAGCACATTTAGGTCAAAGTTTGTTGCCACCAAATCATGCTCTCTGAAAAGGCTTTTACTGGTGGGATGATTTGTATGGCAGCAGCTGAATTATGCATGGGATTTGTACAGGCCCTGCTGGCAAATAAATATGTGTGAAGAAACTCAGGCTTTTCCCTGCAGCACCATCAGCGCCTCGAACCCAGCTCTGCACCCCTGGGGACACACTGTGCTGGCTTTTGTGGGACCTCTCACCACCAGCTACCTTGGGCAGCACCCCGTGGCTGGAACCTGCTGCAGGTCTCAAGATGCCAGGACAGAATGGGGGATTTTTCAGTGATTTCACTTAGTTCTGCCCAAAAAAATGCCAAATAAGAGGGCCTGCTCCCAGCAAAGACAGCCTGGTTGCTGTGTAGGCTGCTCAGGGAAGATGTTCAGATGACAATTGAGAGGTAGCATGAATGTCTGCCCAAGTGACAATCATGGCTGAAAAAAGGATATGGAAATAGTCCAGCTGGTGAGGGTTGTTGGGGGAAAAAACCCTCAGGGAAGGAAAGGATTTAATTGATATATTTAATAGCTAACAAACCTAAAGAATTAAGTGTTTTCGTATCCAAGTAAGAAACTCCTGCAAATCCAGGCAATGCAAAGAGAGGAAAGCTTGTTCATGACAGACCAGTCCCCCCACCCCATTTGTGTTCAGGATCTGCCTTTGACTCAAGCAGAAGGACTACTCATTCTCCTCACACCATCCCACAATGTGTGTGCTCAAGTAAGGTTAGGGCAGGCTTTTCCCCTCCACAGAAACATCTTGGGATGGTAGGAGAAAAAGAGGGGGAAAAAAAGGAGCACTTCATAATTTTTCTCATTGAGATTCCTCATCCAGGAATCCCCTACAATTAGAAACCAACCCCAAACCCATTCCTGCTCCTTACAGGTCTCCTTTCACCATTCCCTTTCCAGCCCATGCCTTTTGCCCCAGCACGCTGTGCACACAAAAATCTCACTGTTCTCACAGTTTCCCACATCAGCACCCACAGGGATGCTGGCTGAGTTGCTCTCAGTTTTCCTAGAGCAGCTCTCACAGCCTCTCTCCCCTCACTTCCCCCTCCTCCATCCTGGTGTTCATCCCGGTTAGAGATCAGCTGGAGGAATCAGGCCAAACTTTTGGAAACATCGGGGTATTACCCAGCTCACCACTACCTGTACATGGAGGAGAGACCTAAGTTTATCCTCTGACTGTGCAGGGGGAACAGTGTGAGATGGAAACTGCTGGGATGCTCTGGGGACTCTCCCCTTCACAGTCCCTGCCTCCCCAGCCCCCATTTGCACACCCACCTGCAAATTCTCTGCCCACACCACGTCCAGGCTGCTTTTCCACCTGGGGATGGCACAAGCCATTGCCACTGGCAGTTGCTTTCCAGTTCTAAGGCTGAAATTCCCACAGCTGTGCTCTGCAAGGAGGGCAACAGTTGTCTTAAGAAGACAAGGAGCTTTCCCTTTCCTGGAGCAGCCCCTCCTGCAGCCTGGGTTGTGACTTGAGCAAAGCACTTGGCACCTTGCTACAGGGCAGCTGTGCAGGAAGGACAGTGCCACACATTGTACTCCAGATATCCAGCTCTTAATTACATCCCAAGCAGCACCTCTGTGCCTGCAGTAATGAGGGCTCAGCTACATCCACGGCTGCTGGTGAGATCCTGTTTTACCTCATCCTCATTATGGGAAACAGCCAGCTCAGATCCAGCAGCCGTGGAGATGTTTCCTCTCGTGAAGCAGATTGCCTTCCCCTGTCAATTACCAGCAGAGAGCTCGACAGCCCTGTGCAAATTGCTGGGTGAGAGCACAAATAGGAGGACATGAGAACAGATTACAGCCTCGGTGGCAGGCTTGCTTAAAAACACCTGATGGGAACAGGAGGGTCAGGAGTAAGAGAAGGCAGAGAGGTGATGGTGGCTGGTACGGCAGTGCTGTGGAGCAAGGGGGAGGTGTGGTACCTACCTGCCCCTGCTGAAGTGCAGACATCCACGGTGGCACTGTGCTGGGAGTTAACAGAGGGCCAGCTCACTCCACATCCAAAGTTTTTTCCCCCGGTGAAGAAATTCCCTTTCCTCAGGCTGTCACTTTGGTACATATCAGCAATGTGCGGCCCACAGATGGGAGACTCCATATCCTTTGGGGAAATGGAAATGATTCTCTTCTTTTGCTGTGCTAAAAGCTCTGATTTCACTGGACAGTTCAGCACACCTGCAAAGCTCTGCAGCAGTTCCAAGAGGTGAGATGCACGCAAACCTGGTGCTCACACTGCCCAGGGAGCAGCTGCTCTTACCAGAGGAAGCCCAGGGTTAACTTCCATCACACACAGACTCTTGTCCTGCTGGGTGCCCATTCCAGAGAATAGGATGAGAAAGTGTGTGTGGATTTTAAGCAATGGTCTTGAAGATGGTTTGTGCAGCCCTACAGAGCTTGCTGACTCCTCCTGGAGCCTTGCTGGACCCCTGGAACCTGCCTTTACTCCTTCCTTTGGGCAAGGAGATGGCAATGTCCCTGCTGCCTACAGCTCAGCCCAGGGTCAGGAACCATTCAGCAAAGGAACAACTTTCCTGCAGCAAACAGCTGAGTGCCCATCTTACAGAAATCACTTTGCTCTGCCCTATAATACATCATTGCTCATGAACTTCCACTGGTCTTCAACCCACTCCCCATTGCCTGGTCTGATCTTCAGCTGCCCCTGTAAGGGCCACAGCAACACCCAAAGTGTGTGTGAAGCATCACTCGTGTTTGCTCTGTCCCTCCCATCTCTGGGAGCTCCATCCTGGGCTCCTCTGGGCATCAGCTCTGCACACTTACACCCATCAGTGTTTTTGCAGGCTCCACAGGAGGGTATTGATCCCTGCTCAAAGAGAAGTCCTGTCTGAAGGAAAGCTGTTGCATTTGCCTGGGTGGGCTTTGAAAGTGGGCCTCTTTGTGCCCTGCAGAGCCACTCCTCCCCTTTCCACTCCTGCTGTCCCCACAGACCCACTGGGGTTGCTCACTCACCTCACCCCAGCCCCTTTGCTTTCCTTCTAGACCCTGCAGGCGGAGCTGCCTGCAATTTATTTCCTTGTGTTTAATTCTGCTAAGTCATAGGCACCAGAAATCTGCAGCTGGCAACTCCAGGCTGCTTTCCAGCCTCTCCATCCAGACCTGCCAGCAGACGTTTTCAGTTTTGGTTCTCAGATCTCCATTACAGTCTGGTCTCAAAACAGTGGCTCCACCAGCCCTCCAACTGTGCATGTTCAACTCCACAGCCTTAAAGCTGCTACAAATGAGCTGCAAACTCCTCCTGCTCCTCCAGAGAAGAGGGTATCCCTCCAGTGTGTCTTTCTTTGGCAGTGGTATCCTTCAGATCTCCTTAGCACAGTTTGGTGCCTGGTTTTCCCCTCCACACCAATTGCAGGCTCATAAGCAAAGACAGCTCTCTTCAGATCTGATGATGTTAAAGCTCTTCTTTATCAGTGACTCCACTTACCTCTGCAACAAGGTGAAAACAGTGCTTGAATTTCTGCTGCTTTCCCAGAGAATTTAAGTGCCACTGAGCTGTCGGAGCATCCATCCTCCTGCTGCCTTTCCCTCAGCTCCTCACTCCTGGTTGTGCTCTGCCCTTCCTGCAGGCACTTCTGGGCACAGGTTTTATTCACTCATGGGGAAGAAATGAGAGCTGTGGTTCACACCTCATAGGAAATTCACTGAAAGTTGAACCAATAACTTAAGAGAAGAGAGACGGGAATAAGAAGGAAGGATTTGTATGTCTCAAGTTCACCCCACTTCCCTAAAATCTGATTGAAGGAAGCAAATTTGGAGACATTAAGTCAGTTATAAGGTTTAACAGGGTTGTATACATTTAAAATGAAGCCCCCAGAGTTTGTCCCTGGTCCCAGCCAGGGACTCAGAGCTCTCCCCAGGCAGTGGGCACTCCAGCCTGGCCTGCAGTGAGCACAAAAGAGCCTGAAGGAAAAGGCAAGGCTGCTGAAGGAAAGCTGGATGCAAATTAGATCTGTGATACAGAGAGCTTGAAGTTAAATATAAATTCAACTACAGAAAAGGTTGCCAGAGATATTTAGGATTTGTAAGTGTACATTACATATATATATATACACACATACACACACTCATATATATTTATAAAGACCAACAAATCCTATCTGTGTTCAAAGTGGGCAAGATGTTGCTATAGTAATCTTAATTTTACATTCCTTACACTAAAAAGAAGATTGCAAGTTGTTTGGCACTCAGACTGTCTTTTTGTTATAACATGTGCTGCATTTAACCCAGTGGGACTCTGTTCTCTACCTCTTGAAACTATGGAAATAGAAATAACTACTAACAATAATGTCATCATCATTACATGGCAGCCTGGGATTCAGTTTCCTTTTAAAAAAGGGGGAAAGGGGAAAAAAAAAAGAGGGAGACAAAGAAACACCCTGTGCATGTCAGCATTGAATTTAGGCTTGGACATGAACATGTCCTTGAGGACAGGGAGTCACATTTGGGAGCTGCAGGGGGAACAGGGGAGTCCTGGGTGGGAGGGGGCAGAAGGAGGGCACCTGCTTCAGATCTCATGTGACACCAGCTGTAAGTCAGAAGTGAGGCAGGAAAGGCACCAAAGGGCTACCAAAAAGGGTAGAAAACCAAAAGTGAGGTACCTGTGCTGCAGACACACTGCCCACGATGAGCCTCTCCAGGAGCTGGTGTGGGACAAGGGGCTCTCTGCCCACGCTGAGGGTCTCTGCCCGTGAGTGGGGAACTAAAAACAAAACTCCAGCACCTCTCCCAAACCAGCCTCCCTCTCTGAGAGCCCTGCAGGGTGGCAAAGGGCACCTGGCAGGGGTGGGGCTGCACCCCAGCAGCCACCTGCTCACCCCCCAGCACCTCTGCCCCTACCTTGGTCCCCTCCTGCCAGGGGCTGCACGGGGGGGCTACAGCCTCCAAAATCTGGGCACCCCAAGCTCTCCCAGGGAAGAGGACAAACAGCACTTTGTCTCCCTGGATTTGCTGGAGCTTCAGGGGGTAGCAGAGCTGGGGAGGTGGGAGGCTGGGGATGCAGGCAGCCCGTGTGCACACCTTGTGCTCTGCAGAGACTTCGAACACCCCCGTCTGACATCAGCTCCCCGGGGTGTTTGTCTTCTCCAGATTGATGGTGTTTACAACTCCAGGCATCTTCTCAGTCATCTGTGATCCCTGGCCATGAGTGGGGCTCTTTGGGACGTTGAATGACAAGTGTTGTTACGGTGCCAAGGAGATGGGACTCTCAGCTGTCTGTGGCAGGGAGATCGCTGCGAAATCGTGATTTATCTGGAGCTGGATTAAGTTATGTCTCTCTCTCCTGCCTGCCCTGGCAGTGGCTGCATACAGGTATGCTGTATTTCTTCCTCTAAACAGCAGAACACAGGGCCATTTACCAGCAGCTAGAGGTCAGAAGGTGCCCAAATGTAAACTCCAGGACAGAGCTTGTCTGAGCACATCTGAGGGACAGAGCTGACAAGTGACAAACGGCCAGAGCTGAGTTGGCTCTATTTTGGCTTACACCATTGCTCAGGGAAATACAGGAAGGGAAAACAGGTGAATTATTGTCACCTTCAGACTTAAACAAATGGAGGCTTCAAACAAAATTGCATTGCTTAGACGTTCAGAGGGGGAAATATTTACCTCGCGTGCAGAAACAAATGTTAAAGTTTATGAGTCACATAAACCCTTTTTATGCTGAAAATCCCTTCTGGATGAGAATGGGGATATTTCTCATTGTGATCTTGATCCATTCAATTTATTTGTGGATCAAAAGGATCAGTGAGGGCCTTATTCTCCTGAAGACCTGGCAATGGGAAAAGTTATTCCAGTGGGGGCTGGATGCCCACCAGTTCCTCCCCATCCTGACTCACACAGGCACCTTTTCCCCACCCAGAGAGGTCCCATCACGCCTGGCAGGAGAGGCTCTGGTTGCCTCTTTGCACTGAGGGGTTTTGGCTGCAATAACAGCTCTGCTCTGTCATGTGGTTGCTCCCCACGGCCGGGGGATGGAGTGGGGCTCCTCCAAAACCCCCTGATCACAGGCACAAGGAACACAAGGGGCAGAGCAAGGTGGAACACAGGGCAGCAGGAGGGTGTTTTCTCTCTCTTCCTCTCACTTCTTGCTGCCCTGAGCACCCACCTTGCCAGGACACAGGATGCCAAACACTGGCATCCACCCCTCTTCCCTTAGCACGTGAGAGGGAGGCACACCAATCCATGGAATAATGATAGAGACACAGAGGGGCAGCCCCAGCCCATGGGTGCACTATCCCAGAGCTGCTGGCACCACATCCCAGGGAGACAGACAGCAGCAGAGCCTGGGAGAGGCAAAGGCAGGGGAAACTCATTCATATGCAAAGGGTTTAGATCTTGGGGAGACTGGCAGTGAGCTCAGGCAGCACAGAATGAGCCTGCCCAGAGTTCTCTGCCTTTTGGAAGAAGACACTGCTACTGCAGAAGCCTCAGGCCTTGTGGAAAAACCACCAGTTCCTTCACTGGTGATGATTTATTTGGGAAGAAGCCTCATTTTTCACTGATCGTATTAGAGGCACAGAATGGATTGCAGCATGGAGTAACCCTGATAGCTGAGAAATTCAGTGTATGCAAATGTGAGCCTTAAACGGCTCTTGCTGTGAAAGATTGCCTGTAGCTGGGATGTGCTGGAGCTGTGGCACCAAGGAACAGGCTGGTATTTAAAAGCAGAGGCTCTGCCACAAGGTACAACACAAGCTCTGCTGACATTTACAAATGCAGCTGCTCCCCGTGAGCACAACTTGCACCTGTGCTCTGCAAAGCTGCTCCTGTTGCTGCAGAACCCTGTGCCTGGTACACACAGGCACCAAAAGGCTGCTGAAAACAAACTACTGAGTCACCTGCAGCACCCACCAGCTCCCAGGGCCTCCCATACTGCTCCCTTGTACCTGAACTGCAGCCCAAGGGGGGCCAAGAGGCAGCACCAAGGGCTCAGGGCTGTTTCATCCTCTCCCACCTCCTCCAGCCCCTCAGAGCTCAGGCATTAGAGGGGAACATTTCAGCTGTGACCAGGGATGAGGTGAAACTTGTGTTTTGATGCTGCCTGGGTCACCTGCTGCATCCTCCCTTGGGTATCCCTTGTGGGCCCTCCAAGCAGCACAGGGATGGACAAGGATGCACAGGGATGCTGTGCAGTGTGTGGCAGCTGCCTGAAGATGGCAAGCCAGCACTGCAAGTTTATAATACATGCAAATAACCCTGCTGGAGGAAGAAGGGGGCTCCCTACAAATAAGAGGGTTATATTTCCTTGGCAGCCCATGTAATGCCAGAGCAGAATTTAAATTGCGGCGTTCATCAAACAAGTCTGAGCCTTTTTTTCTTTCCTCTTCTTTGTTAAATGCTGCCCCTCCTGCAGAATTTTGAGCAGTGCTCCTGGTGCTGCATCAGTCCTCAAGCCCAAATGCAAAATCTGAGGAAGAAATTGCAATGCATCCTTTGGCACCAGGGAGCCATAGAGCTGGTGTGTGCATGCAATAATTTATCCTAAGCCTTCTAGTGGCATTTTATGTCTTTTTGCTGTAGTGCTATTACAGCTTTGATTACTCCATTTTTATGTTTGTCAGCACAGCATATGGGCAAGATAATTTGTATTCAAAGTATTAAACTGGTAATGTAAATTATTAAAGACCCAATTCATAAACGCATTACACACCATATGCAGATTTAACTCCCCCCTTCTCCTCCTCCCCATTTTGCAGACCTGGCTTCACACAGCTGGAGCAGGAGCAGGACCACTGCCAGCTCCCACCCCGTGGGCACCAGGTTTGTCAGGTGAAGTCAGGTGAAGACCCAGCCTCTTCTTTTTCCTGCTGCCCCTGCACAACTCATTCATCCCCAGGTGCCTGTTGCCCATCAGCTCATCTCATTTTGGCACCTCCAGAGACAAGAGAAGGAGCTGTTTCCCATTTTTCCTCCCAGCCCTATCTGCAGCAGAGAACCCTCCAAAGGGTGCACATCTCCCAGCACTGCAGGGAGGAGCAGCAATCCCTGTGCCAGTCCCACCTCGTGCCCATCTCCAGTTCCACGCGTGCAGGATGATGCCAGCTGGGCTCTGCTTTGGTGGCTGTGGCAAACACTCAGCCCCACGGGCAACAGGTCAGCTCAGCCCCTGGGATCCCAGCAGGATTGCAGAGCTGCTCTGAGGGGCTGGGGGCAGTGAGACCCACCACTCCTGCATGGAAATTGGGCTGTTCAGCTGCACCCCCTGCCACAACAGGCATCTCCTTTCAATAGCTGTTTACCAGACCATACACTGCGCCATTGTGCTGAGCAGATGCCGTCCTCTGTTTTTCTCATTACCAAGATTTACTGTCTTATAAGCTTATTATTGACCCAGGCTGTAGGCTTCCTTCAGGGCTGAGGCTGAGGGGAATGCAGACTCCCAGCACTGGTGTTGGCAGGAGCATCCCCCACTGAACCCAGGGCTGCCTCCTCCAAACCTGGATTCCCACACCTAACAGCAAAGGCTTTGACAGCCCAGAGGAGTTTCAGGGAGCTGCAGGCTGCCCTGGCCCTGCCCTGGGGGATCCCAAATCCCCTGGGCAGCCCCTCAGGCTCTCCCCCTAGTACAGAGCACTTTGGAAAAATTACATTACAGTGGAGGAAGAATTTGGAGTGTGATGCTTAACTGCATTTATCTGTGTAAAATCAGGCAGGTCTCCTAACCCAGAGTCCTCCCCAGCACACAAAAACCCTTTCTGGCCCTGCTTTTCAGGCAAAATACATGCCTCCTCCCAGCCTGGGACAAAAAGGAGCGTTTTGAATCCAGCTTTCCAGAGGTTTGGCTTCCAGGCTGCCCGCAGGTGACCACAGCAGTGTTGTTCTACTTCTCCAGACCTCCACTTCCCCAGCCAAAAGGTGCTGCTGGCACAGAGCAAGAGGGGCAGGATCCCTGGTACACTGGCCCGAGCAAAGGAGCTGTTTTACCTGTGTGCCCACCCAGGAAATCGCCCTCAGCAGCTCCCTAAGCTTCTACCCAGGAAAAACCTACATTTCAACCCAGTAGGACACGGAAGTACACAAAAAGTAAAAACGCTGCCAGTGCCTACTGGGACTCAGCTCTGCTCCCCCAAGCAAAACAAAAGCAGTTTTGCCAGAAAAAGATGAGAAAACAAGGCAGCACAGCAGGAGTCACTGGCACTGGTGCTGTAGCCAGAGCCTCACAGGTCAGATTAGTGTGTGCAGCTGACAGGTAAAACAAGAACATCCCCCACACATGATGATCTTTTTTCACACAACCTGGCCACACACTGCTGAGTCAGAACTTTCAGCGACACCGCCACACGGCTGAATCCAGCTCACTCCTCAGCCCTGCTTTAATTCCCTGGGATATCACATCCAGCAGCAATGGCATTGCCAGAAACAGAGCAGGGTGGGAATTACACTGCTCCCCTGAGCAGGAAACCTCTTGTGCTGGCTGGCCCAGGGTGATGCTTCCCACCTGTGGCAGGGAAATGCTGCTGGGATGTGCTGGGAGCACTGTGAGGCTCCAGCTGTGTACAGCCACGTTTGGGCACATCACAGCCGTGGCCAAAATTGAAGCTGCCAAGGCAGGGTATGCAGGAAAAGGATGGAAACATGAGCAAAGTGCTGGAGATGGAGGAGCAGAAAGGGAGCACACACAGAGAGGCTGGGAAAGAAATTACTTTTTGGGGGAGAAAAAAGCAAACCAAACCGCTATTCAGTCATTCTGTTGACAACATATTTGTAATACCTCTTCCAATACTGTTTTTAAAAAAGGCAGGAGGGTTTTTCAACTCCTATTTCATCACCAAATGAGGAAGACCCTGCTCCATCCACACTGATGACCAAGCCAGGAACGTGGTGCCCTGCCGGGATGAGGGGCTGGGAGTGGGAGAGGGATGGAGCAAGTGGAGCTGGCCCGGGGCAGGTAGTGCTCCAGAGCAGATGCTGCTGGTGGAAGAGGCAGCCCTGCGCTGTAACAATGGGCTCAACCTCTGGAGAACTGGGCTCAGCACTTGGGAAGGGTTCGGAACCCCCGAGCTGCGTTTTCCCCTCCTCCCCAGCGCATCTGCTTTCCTGTCGGGCTCCGCAGAGCTGCCCCTGCCCGAAATCACAGGGGGAACTGCGCAAGCAAAGCCCTGAGCATCTGCTGTGCATCACCAGCCACTGGGATGCGGGAAGTTTCCCCCCCAAAAAAAAACCTGGGAGCAGCGGGAAAACGCTGCCAGCAGAGCAGAGCGCGTCCCTCCAGCCGGAACGCGCTGGGGAGGGTGGGGCCCTCCGCAAAGAACAACAGCAATTGTTATTTTGGAACACGTCCACGGAGAGCCACCGTGATCCCGGCGTGCCGGTCATTTTCGGCGCCTCTAACCCACATTGCGAAGGCACGACCCGCCCCGGCAGACGAGCTCAACAGCAGGCTTCCAGATGTCCACCCGCTCGCCCATCTCAGACTCCTAATCCCCTACTTTGTCTGAGCTCTAGCTCATTTCTGATGCATTCAGATTATCCAGCGAGCATAACTGCTAGTGAACATCTGAATACTTCCCCCTCCATCTCACATTTCACCTTGGAGGAGAAGCACTCCACAGAGCCCAGGCCCTTCTTTATCAAGCCAATTAGTGCAACACAAAAGCAGTGAATAGGACCAGGCAAAGCTCAATGGCCTGTAAAATCCCCAATATTTCGAGACTGGCTTAGGCCAAATATGACTGTTTAAAAAAAAAAAAAAAAAAGGGAAAGCCTAGGGTGAGTAAACCAGAGTGCTGGCCTTTCCAACCACATTAAAAAGAAAACCCAGCAAATCCGTGCAATATCCAAGGCAGTTCGTGGATCATAATGAAAAGTTTACAAACAGAGCAGCTATAATTCCTTCTATAACATTGGAGGACCCAAGTTTGCAAGGAACAAAAGGAAATGATTAACAGGGGAAATATGCATGGTACAAAAAGACTTTTTAGTCCAAAAAAGGATGTCCATATTTAGAAACACTTGATTCCTGTTGTCAGGGCCCTGCTTTTCCTGAATGTGTTTCTCTCCCGTGAAAGAAAGAAGTCACAAAGGGAGTTTGTGCACAGCCATGTCACATCCATGCAGGGCACCGCTGATTTTTCTTCAGGATTAAGGGAAAAGTGCAAAGGATTCCAGAGCAAGCAAATAAAAAATTAAGAATAATCATGTCCATATTCCGGAGAAGGCTCCTAGCAAACCAGCAGCTCCTCTGGCAGGACCCCCTCTCCCAGCGTGGGCACCCTGAACCCCTGTCAGAACCTCCCTGGGGGGCTGCCCAAGCACCCGTGGCAAGAAGGTGGTTCTCAGTGCCCTGGGGCTGAGGGGCTGGAGGCAATCCTGCCTCTGACCACAGGGATCTGCAGCTCTGCTCTGGGAGAGGCTCTTGCTCCAGGGTTCTGCCACCTACTCTGGCACAGCCCCACCAACCAAGCACGGCCTGGGAGGGGGGAAATGGAAAAGAGACCCTGCCAGGGCACCTCTGACAGGCAGGAACCTGCTGTTGGGCAGGATGAGAACGTGTATGGAAGTGCTACACCTTCACTAACACCTTATCTCCCCCTGCAGCAGATCCACGTCCCTGCCACGAGGTGTGCCCAGCACAGCCTAAGGCAATAACCACCTCCACGGGAGACCCCAGCGCCAAGAGCAGCTGATTTCTGAGATCACCCCTTCCCCTCCATCCCCAGTCCCTGCCCAGCCTCGCTGCTCAGGGCTGGCTGTGAAATACAGCACCATATGGTGAGACCCTGTGGGCTGGATGCCGTCTGCTCGAGGCCTGGAGACCTGCACCCCTCAGCTGCCTCCTGCTCCTGCTTCCCACCTCCATCACAACTGTTCAGCCCCACAAGGGTCGGCTGGGAGAGCAGGCTCCCAGTCAGCAGCAGCTCCTGCATCCTCATCCCGATGCTGCTGTGAGCACAAAAATCTCAGGGGAGCAGCAGCAGCAGTGGGTGTCTGAGCTGGCACAGAGCAACAGCCCATGAAAGCTGAAGCAAAACAGTCCAGGCTGCTCCTAAAACTCGAATGCAAATCACACCACCTCAAGTAAGCCTTTGGGTCAGATGTGCCACCCACAGCTGCTGTGCTGGACTGAGAGAGAGCTGGACAGGGAACAGGAGATTGTGGCCATCCACAGCTTCTCATGGGCAACCTTGCCAGTGCCTCACCACTTCTTCCTAACTTCTAATCTAAACCTACTCTCTTTAGTTTAAAATCATTTCCTCCTCGCCCTATCACTATCTGGCGGTGTAAAATGTCACTCTCCCTCTTTTCCATAAGCCTCCTTTAAGTAAGGGTAATGGAAAAGTCAAAGGGCTGAGCTTTACATCCTCCCCAGGCAGAGCACTAAAAGGGGACAGGTCCATTTGTTCCCTCTTAGCAGAGATGCACAGGGAAGAGGCCAAATCCTTCTATGTTCAAAACCACTGAAAGCCTTTTGCAAGGTTCAAAACATGTGGTCTAGTGGATTTTTCTGCTGGACAGCTCTGGTGGGAATCACCAACAAATGGAACACAAGTGACAGAGAGTAATTAGACAGTCAAACACTAACCTCATCTAGGGGAAGGTGCCCCAGCCTAGGGCAGAGGGGTTTGAACAAGATGATCTTTAAGGTCCCTTCCTATCCAGACAATTCAAAGATTCTGTGATTCTGTTTGGTCAGCTTCTACTCCACTTTCAGACACTTTAAGGGTTCTCTTTAAGAGTTTTACTGACATCTTGATCTTTGAGCTTGGTTTGAAAAACCTCCCAGCAGCTTGCAAAAATTAAGTATATTGATGCAACCAATAAAGCAACAGAAGACCCAGCATGTTTCCTTCTGCTCTCCCTGCTACTGGGGAGAAATCCCAGCCAGGTCCTACAGGTAGCAATGCCTTAAACAACTGCAGAAGCCAAGCCCAGGGAAGATCCCCAATCTGAGCTCTAAAGCTAAAGAGAACAAAACCCAGCCAAACATATTTTGTAAGAAAATGGGAGACCAAATTGACCCTGCTTACACGTTTCTCAAGCCTCTTTTACAGGGCCATGCATTAATGCTGGCACAGCCAGGTAACACACAGTAAAAGAGCAATCACACAGTCATTAGCAGCAGACAAGAGGCATTTGTCTCAAGCAATCCCTCAAATCACTTCATCCTGCTATGGGTATTAATTTTCTAAACTAAATAAAGCAAATTTTAAGCTTCACGAAGAAGCAGTTAAAAACATTTACAAGCTATAAGCTCTTACAACAAAGCCAGGCCACGTTTGATTAATATTTTTAAAAGAGCATTTTTCTGACTGGAAATACTTGAGGGAGCTTTCCAAGTGGAAGGGCTGGGAAGAAAAAGCAACTCCATCACTCACAGCATCCTACCTGCCCCCCTCCTCACACAGGTTTGGCTGCAGGTGTGTGACACTGGTGCTGCTCTGGCTGCCCAGGTGTCCCACAGGGAGCACTGAGCCAGAGGAGGTGGCAGATGGAGGCAGAGCAGCCCCACTCTGCACTCTCAGCCTCAAAATTCAACCACAAGCACCACCAAAACACCCAGCCCCACATCAAGGCTGGGCTGCCAGCTGTGGTTTCTGCTGAATTCAGCCAGAGACATGAAGTGAACCCTGCCAGGGGACACAGTTACAGGACAGGCATCCCTGTACCACAGCCAAGGCATTTTCACCTCAACAAGACAAATTTCTGCCTTTATCCATCCCAGCCTCCAAAGGTCTCCCACCACAGCACCAGTTTGCTGCTCCACACCATGTTCAGGCTCCCCACTCCTGGGGGAGTCACCTGCCACCCCTGCTCTAGCATAACACAAAGCCCTCAGCCACTTCCCAGGTGCTTCTGTGAGCCACGCCACATCCAGGAGCAAGAGGAGTTCCTCACCACCCAGGTACAGAGCTGCCAGCTCCCCTATGGCTGTGCTGCTTCCTCCTGCCTAATTTAGGGACCCAGGTGCAGGAGGGCACTCAGGGAAGAGCTCTTAGCAGCAGACAACTCCAATCAAGAGCATTAGCACAGGCAAGGAGACATCCCCCCCATCCACACGTTGCTTTAGCACAGAGAGATCAGATCTGCTGGAAGGATGAGATGTCTGCAGAGTGCTTTGAACACAGGTTACCAAAAGCTGCACAAGCAGGGGGAGGCACACAGCAGAGCCCAGCCTGCAAAAGGGGATGAAGACACTTCACAGGGCACAAAACCCCCTGGCAGGCACACAGCAGAGCCCAGCCTGCAAAAGGGGATGAGGGCACAAAACCCCCTGGCAGGCACGCTGGTTATCCAGTCCCTTCCCCACTGCAAGCTGACACATTTAGAGAGCAACTGCTCAGTTACAGGGTCCCCAGCACTCTTTGTCTGCAGCACTGCTGTGATTTGCAATTCAGTTTATTGCATTAAAATGTGGTGCCGCCCCAGCCGTAGGAAGAAATAAACATGCCACTTGTCACCAGTTCCTCCCATTATCTTTTAGAGGAAAGTCAGCTTGGGCGAACATCCATAGAGGGGAGTCTGGGGCTTGTCAGAGAGCCCTGCCAGAAATGCAGCATCCTGCTCTCACCCTCACTGGAAACATCTTATCTCCCTGTCCAAACTCCCCAAAACCTGCAGCAGAGGAGAGCTTACTTGGGAGATGTTCCTCTGCTTGTGGAACAAGAGCCTGAGCGAGCAGAGGGAAAACATAAACTCGAGGTGGCCGCCAGAATTGTGCTGGAGGCTGGAAGTAAAAAGCCATTCACCTGCCACCTGCTGAGCCAGGACCAACAGAAGCCCTTGCACCTTGCTGCTGGGCTTATTAGGAGTGAGTAAAACTACCTAAAAATGAGCTGTTCAAAGGGAGAAAGTATGAGAGATGCTTTGACTGTGTCGGTATCCTCAGTCCCATCCCCAAAGCAGACTCTCCTTGTCCTAGGGAGATATTAATTTGTAATAGGATTTTTTAATTAATTTTATTACAAAAAGCTAACAGCCTCCTTCCCCGCAGCTGTGTTAGGGTCCTGACACAGCAGTAGGAAACCAAGCTGCAATGTGATTTTCCTTGTGTCTGCTTGTGAGGAGCGACTGCCACACCGAAGGTGGGACTCCCCTGATGCAGCCCCTTCCTCCCAAAGTGATCAGATTTGGCTCACACCAAGTATTTAGCACCTCTCAAGTGAATTTTGGAATATCTAGGGTACAGAGCAGTGGGGCTGCAGCCTCTGACTCTCTGGGCCAGGCTAAGTACTCCCAGGTTTGTTTTTAGCAGAGGCAGGTTCTGCTCTGCACAGAGCAGCTCAGCAGCCTCGTTCACCCCATTGCCTTCCAGAGGGTTTGATTTCAGAGCAACGTGATGCATTTTGGTAGCAACTGTGTTCTCAAGAGTCTGGGCAATCCTGAGTGCAAACCAAACATCACTAACCACGGCAAAATGACCTGCATGGCGTGGCTCAGCGCTGTCTCTGCCCCACATCACCATCAGACACTTTCTCTTGAGGAAAAGTTCTCAGACCTCTGACACCCATTTAGGCACCCAGAGGGACCAGCCCACCCAGTCCAGCCTTCCTGTGCCTCCCCCCAGCAGTAAGAGGGTTTCAACAGCTGCAGAACCAGCACCATCCCTGTTTTTCAGCTGAGCCCTGGTCTCTCAGGCCAGCTGCAGCAGGGACAGCAGCATCACATCACATTTTGGAAACATAAGCAGCCTCAGTCAGCTCTGTCGAATTCACCCAAGGAAAAGTCTCTTCATCCATCCCTCCCCTTTACCCAGTCTATTTTATCCTTACCCTTCTCCACATATCATGGAGTTAATGAGAGACATATTTACTTTGTCTGGCTTGGGACTAGAGTTGAACTAGAAGTTTGAGTTGTGCAGCAGCACCAAGCAGAAATATCTTCTCTGAAACACCACATGCATTTCAAAGCAGAGAAAAAGAGCTTTTGGAGTGTGTTCTATGAAAATAATGGAGCTGGGTGAAATTAAGCAGCTCCCAATATTTGAGATGACATGTCAGAACACAAAACAGTGGCGGGGGGGGAGATTAAGTGTTATTTATATGCATTCACACTATGGCATTTATCAACAGCAGAGTATTCAGGCAAGAAGCATCACCACTACATCTGCAGTATCCAAATGTGAGTCCCTCACATTTGAACAGCCTCCCCAAGGAATGCCAGATTTGAGGTGTGTGCAGAGCAGCAAGAGGTAGTGCACTGTAAGGTCCAAGGCCTTGATCAAGCTCTGCAACTTAAATTGATTTCCAATACAACGAAGACAAAGAGGTGTCAGCTCCAGCCCTCAGTTTCTGATACTGTCAATGGGGACTCAGCTCACTAGCTGTTAATTCAAAGCCAAGCTTGATTTGCACAACAGTGATCTACACCAAGTCCCATATGTGGTTAAGGAGAGATTTTGCCAGCTAGACAATAGAAACAACACTAGAGCTCTTGAACTGATGCCATCACGTTTGTTTTTCTGCTCCACCACTTCCCCATCAAATTTCCACGGGATCTCCAGCTGCCTACTCCCTTGCATCAGAAGACATGCAGAAAGGGTAGCAAATACAGAAGTACCTGTTTCTTTTCCAGATGCAGTTTTATTGAGGCTTTTAAAATGCAACTGCCCATAAAATAGGGGCAAATATCACTTTTTTGTGCATTAAAGATACTAAAAATTACCATAATTAAGCAACTGTAAACGTATTTCTGAGTGATTCAACTGTCACTTAGTCTCAAAAACAGAAGTTGCTACATGTTGCTATGTTTCAGGAAAGTTTGTTTAGCTAGCTCCCTTCTGAAAATTTTGCTTTCCAGGTTTTAGTCCACCTCAACACTAGATGAGACTGTTTTGCCAGGCTGTTGTTGGTGAGAAGCTGTCGTGGTTGTTGAGAAGACAGAGGAAGCCAGAAGTGCCACCCAATTAGGCAACTAAATAGTTTTAACCACATTCTAAAGTTACTGCCTGTAAGGAACTCCACTTATCTCCAACTTGGCTCGAAATCAGAGGTGGCAGCAGCCCATACCCAGTGCCTGCACCTGTGGGCTGCTGTGTCTTCTGAGCCCAGCTGAACACAGCAGCCCACAGCTTTGCCTGGCTATTAATGCCAGAATCCTCACCCCCACATCTACTCTCCACCAAGCAAGCACAGACTCCTAGAGCCAGCACAGGGAGGGAATTCAGGGGTAGCCTGGGGGTGCTGTAGTTTTCCCAACTCGTGCTGTTCCCATGCTAAGGAAAAACAAGGTTACAGTCACCAGTTAAGAGACCAGGCATTACCTTTCTCTCTCAAGTGCCACCAAACACCCCCAGCTCAGATTTTGGAAAGAAGGCAAGGCTTTTTTCACACAGCCAGCTGGTGACCAGAGGGGAAAAGAGACCTGTTGCTCCCCCACCCCACCTCACAGCCCCCAGTTCCTACTGAAACTTGTGTCATTAGAGAAAGGACACAGACCAAGTACCTGTGCCACGCTCCTACTTCAGCAGGGAGTTAGACATAGCGCCTGGCTCCTGCCATGAAACAAGAGGCTAGAAAAAACCACAAGTCTGAAACAGTTTAACACAGGACAAAAAAGGCACATTTTAATATGTACAGCAATGCATTTGGGCTATAAATTTACCCAACACAACTGAAAAAAAAAAAATCCAAACTATGCTTTTATACTTATTCCATGGTGTCAGCCTCATTCCTAGCCACCTACCTTTCTCTGCATCTCTGAATGCTGCTATATACACACACAAACAAACAATTACGTCATGAATGTTCATTTAGGCTCCCAAGTTCAAGTAATAAAGTTCAAACTTGCATAGCATCTTATGCCACTCAGCCATAAACAGTTACGATTGCATATTAGCTGGAGCAGCCATCTCTTTCAATTCAGCCAGTTTTGGCTGGCCACCATNTTTTTTTTAATCCTTGAGTCAGAATGTTTCCTAAGTCACCAGCCCTGAGGGATGCCACAGACTTCAAAATGAACCTCTTGCTGTTGTTAAGATCCTTTTAAACCAGAAATTTAGAGTGTTGTCAAGAACAGTTTTAAAAATGTAATACTGTTTATTTTGCTTCAAAAACATTTCAGCATTCTAAACATACAAAAAAAACAGAACGTTGCAAATTTGTTTAAGTACAGAGTGTTTTTGAACTTCAGTTGCTGCACTGGCTCTTCACTTAGTTGACGATGAAGAGATGTCTACAGTTTCAGTTTAAAAACTACCGCACTTAACTAAAAAAACCCATACAACTTCTCATGCCAGCTGAACCCCCTTCCACAACTAAGAATGGCAGCAGAATGCTATTTCACTATATACAGAAAGACAACTTTAAGCTAAATGGACGCCCACTGTAGTGTAAATAGATCTACCCTCACAGTGCATGCTTTGGGCCATGGCACCCCGGGGAACGTACAGCCTTTCCAAGTAATCACTGCTCCTCTAAGGCATCATCACTCTAAGCATGTACCACAAGAATCTGTCTAGTTTTTACAAACTATAGATATGTACAGTTTATAACCCAGGATTTTCTAGCCAATAACCATATAGTAACACCACCTTACAAATTAAAAAAATGCTTGAAACATTTTTAAATGCTTTGTTACACCAACAGCAAAGTGCACAGAGTTAGGAGAACACTAGAGCGCCTTTTCATTTTAAAAATGTTTGGAAATATGTACAACTTTGATACAGTTTCAGGGTGCTCACTACACCCATGGCCACTTCATGTAAACCAGTTACAATTTCTAGAGCACTTTTAGAAACTACAACGCGATCGGAATCCAATTTTTTTTTTAATTAAGCCTAATAAGGGCAAGAGACACCATCTCAAATAAGAGGTGCTTCATTTATGGTGTTTCCCCTACTCTATGGTATTCACATGGAGACAAGTATTGTACAGTTTTATTCATCATCATCATCTTCATCCTCCTCTTCTTCATCCTCCTCCTCCTCTTCGTCTTCTTCCTCTACCTTTTTCCGAGCAGCTTTGGTTGCTGCTCCCTTTGCGCCATCAAACTTTCCTTTAGACTTGTAGTCTGCAACATCCTGCAAAGTCAAGGGGACGTCTTAATTTGCTCTAAGCAGCAAACACACACAGCATTTGTACAGCAGCGGGCTTTAGAGGTGAAAGGGACTGGCCTCCCCTGGCTGCAGGCCCCAAGGGGACACACAGGTATGCAGACACCTCAGCATGCTCACGAATCATGGAGCTCTTGAGCCCCGCATCAGTGGCTATTCCTTTGAGGAGGAGAAGAGAACCCAGCCTTCTCAAAGTTTCCTGACAACGGGACAAAGCTCCTGCAACAGCACAGCAAACCCTGTGTGAAGCAGCACGAGCAGCCCCCGCTGCACAGGGCTGGGGAAAGCTCTCCCTCCTTGCTGAAATCTGCCTGTGGATCTCCATCCTGCTCTGCCCCAACCTGTGCAAAGCTCGGCTGTCACTGAGCTGGGGCCACCTGAGCTGGGCCTGGGTTACCAAAGCACATCAACCAAAGAGCTGGTACGGAGGAGGCACAAGTGACAGCTCTCCTTACCTTCTCGTACTTCTCCTTCAGTTTAGCTGCCTTGTTGTTGTAAGGCTGCTTTTCACCATCACTGAGGTTGTTCCACATTTCGCCCAGTTTCTTCGCTACATCCCCAATGGATATGCCAGGGTTTGTGGACTTGATCTTGGGGCGAAACTCTGAACAGAAGAGGAAGAAGCCAGACCTTGGGAAGAAACACCAGAGGACAGTCAGCATTTGCAGCAGCACGCCCAGGGAGCACCCCTTCCTCCATCCCTCCCCCACAGCACTGACACAGGCATGAGCACAGAGTAGAAACTTTTTTTTTAACTTCCAAAATCAAACACAAGCGTAAACGTGTTTTGATTTTACTGAGGCCCAGACCTGCAGCCTTCACTCAATGCTCTTTTTTAAGTGTCCTGTATCCCCTCACCCAAATTC
The DNA here is from genome assembly GCA_013397195.1 of Hylia prasina. Classification (NCBI taxonomy): domain Eukaryota; kingdom Metazoa; phylum Chordata; class Aves; order Passeriformes; family Sylviidae; genus Hylia; species Hylia prasina. The sequence continues at coordinate 57,961 of VYXD01012323.1, read as the reverse complement.
ATCTTAGATACACAAGTATCTCACTGTGACTCAGCCACTTCCATCACTAAGAGTACCAAGTATTGACAATTTGTGTCAGTGCCTACATGCTCAAGACCACGGGCTGCCTGGAAGGTTTACAAGGCAGTACCACTACCAGTCCTGCTATACCAACACTGTCCCCCATCTGCCTCCCTCCTGGAAACCCATGTTACATACAGGGTGTGAAAATGAACCAAAACACTCATGCACTTAATGCCTCAAAGTTACTTACGGTGGTCGTTTTGGGGCATTGGGGTCCTTCTTCTTCTTGCCACCCTTAGCTGGTCCGTAGTCCTTCATTTCTCTATCATATCGTACCTTATCAGCCTTTGCCATTTCATCAAATTTAGCCTTTTCCTTGCTTGACATGGTCTAAAAAACCAAAACACGAGACACCAAACTTGTGATTACCCAACTGTTCAATAGCTGGCAAACTTTATGTAAACAAGCCAACACGTATCAACTCGGTAGGGGAGTTCCAGGATTTGTTTGTTTTCTAACTGGACCACCTTGAGGACGAAGGTCCCCTACGGGAAATCACATCCACCACGGACACACTCAGCAACAGGGAAGCAACAGAAATGACACAAGCAACGTCAGAGCCCTCCTTTGGACACACACCTGGAAGGCAGCAGCTGCTCAGAGGCACTATTGAAAGGCCAGACTCTAGCAGAAGCATCTAAATAGGCAGATACACGAGGCTAAAATGTTCAGTTTTGCTACAGGCTTCAGCAGCACCTGACCAATGGCCAGGATACCTTGCCAAGAACAGCACACAGACCAAAACAGCACCGGCTCCCTGCGTGTTCAGACACACACACATCATCCTAGCACGTATTGTAAGTAGTTATCCCTTCAGGAAGTCACAAATTAAGATACCTTCCACCTCTCTGAGCACTTCTTGGAAAACTCTGCGAAGTTGACTGGAACCTCTGGGTTCTTTTTCTTATGTTCCTCACGGCACGTCTGCACAAAGAAGGCGTAGGCAGACATCTTGCCCTTGGGCTTCTTCGGATCACCTTTAGCCATCTTGACTCTGCAGGGACAGAGGGAAAAATAACAAATGAATGATATATACGTGCATGCATACACCTATGTATGTATACATATATGGTGTGCATATATTTACATACACACACCCTTCACAATCTTCTGATGTGATGTCCCATCAGTAACACACCTCCTTCTTTCCTCCAACACCTCTTACCATCCCCAATACGGAGACTTAAATTATTCTCCCTTGATACTTGGGGTGCAGACAAGCCAAGAGAAACCACTGGATTTAAGTGTTACATTAATATATATTTACATCATGTCCAAAGACTGAAGACAGCCTATTAAATATACATACTTCTGCCTATTAAGCGTTATATATGAACTAATATAAAGTATCTGTTTTAGTTGGCTACCACACTAGGGCTGAAGTGGCATGCACAGTGCCAGGTAGTAACTTATCCCTTCAGGAGCTGTGTTAGCAGCTGCTGCCCAGGTAAGAAGGCAAGACAAATTAGCTGCCCCGAGAAAGTGCAATAACCTTTTATATATAAAAAGGGCACAAATAAAAGCTGACTTTAACCACAATAGGACCCGTGGAGCCCTGCGAGGTGAGCTGTGCTTGCTCTTGCTCCACCAAGTGACACATGTTTGAGGCATAGTGGTCAGTGCAAAGATGCAATCGGCAAGTTACCGAGACGACGGTGCTAACTTTTGGGCTCCCTTTCTTTTCCTGCTCCCGTATTAAACTCCCCCCGCTTGATACAAAAAATCATAACCCCGCAACAGTATTTTCTACTTACAGCTTCTAAGTCACTTGAAAATTTAATTTTTATTAGCACAACGTTAATATTTAATTGCTACCCATTAACCCGCCAGGTGCAGCAGAAGTGGCCGTGAGCCGCCCTGCCCGGTCCGGCCGCTGCCGGGACACCGCTGCCTCCGCGGGGGCGGAAAACCCGCGGTACCGGGGCCCGGGGCGCGGAGCCGGCCCCGCTCCGAAGTTGGGGTTGAGCGGCCCGCGGCGGCCGGTCCTGCCCAGCCCGGCCCGGCCCGGTCCTGCCCCGCTCCCCGCCCCTCCCGCATCTGCGCCCCCCCAAGGTCA
>VYXD01012323.1:22940-53554 GCA_013397195.1 Hylia prasina | reverse complement strand
TCCGGGCAGCGTCCCGGGACTCACCCCGGTAGCCCGGTATCGCTGCTTTCTGCCCTAAAGCCCGAAGGGGCGGTTCCAGTCGCGGCGCGCTGTTTGCGGAGCCGGCTACTACCGCGCGTAGTGGAACCGAGCCCAAAATAAACTCTGCTGACAGTCCCAACACGCGACGGGTGGAGAAGGAGCTACGGAGCAAGAAACGGCGTGTTTGCGTAGGGAGGAACGGAGTTTTGCCGCTCGTGCATCAAATAAAGTTTCCACTTGAATTACTAGTTCTTACACACTTCTACAATTTGTTTGGTATTAACTTTCCAGGATTTGCTTGTTATTAAAGAGGGTGCTTGCATGCAAGGAAATGTGTTAAGTGCGCCCTGCTGACTGAAACCAGCCCGGTGCGGCTCTAGGGCTCCTTTGGCTCTCTGGAAAGAGCTGTTTCCTATAGGGCAGCTGCCGAATGGTTAAACTGGTATTCGTGGCTGACCACAATTGTTGGTTGGCTCGGAAAAATGAGCTGTTATTTTTAAGGATGGAGCGGTAAGACTCAGAAACCACCCCACACTGTTACGGGCTGTCGGTAACTGCCACCCTGTCATGATAGCCAGAAGAAACAGTTGCCCTCTTTAAGGAACAGATAGTGAAAAGAAGCCTCCACCCTGGGCTGAGGAGCTGTCAGGCAGCAGGGTTTTCCAGATACTGCCCTGTGGAAACTCTTGTGGCTATAACAACATATGGTCACAGGTTGCCTTTGCCGAAAGAGATCAGAACTGAACGACTGATGAGACGCAGGAGAGTGCCAACCTCCTGCTGGCAGATCCACTGGGAGGCGTGCAGAATTTCACCCAGGATCTTAGCCAAAGTCCTGCCTGGGTTTCCCCCTTAGGGTACATCTCAGGCAGTCCAGCAAGCACCCAATAATCCAGTTGTTGGCCCATGTACTTCACATGCTTATAGAGACCTCACAGCCGTGTCCTTGGGCTTTTCAAAACTCATGTGATTAAATCAGTCTTACTAGCCTCTTGCCCTATTTCTACCTTCTCAAACCAAAAGTATCAAACAAGGGGTTCGTTTATAAACATTAATGAGGTTACCTGAGGGACTGTATTCTGTAGCATCATCATAAAATAATACAAGCAGTACTACTGCAGGATAATCTCTTTGTAGCTGACAAACATCCCTTTCACCTATTTTTAGGGATACTTTCAAGTGTTCCAAACTAGTTGAATAATTAAGGCTTTTTTTCTCAGCTCTTGAGTTGCACCATTTTTTATTCTGGAGCACTTTCTTCCTCAAACCACAGTCTCACCCTCCAGAGCACACCAAGCAGAGAGAGCTTTACTAAGGGGATGGACAGGCTGTTCAGGAGCTGGCTTAGGGTTAGGAGAGGCAGCTGGCATTGAACATGCTGTCCCACAGTCATCTCCAGAGCATCCCCCCGAGTTCTCATCAGCCAAAGGAAACATTCCCTAAGACGCTTGTTCTAGGAAGGCCAGGGAAGTTTTGACAGCTGGCCAAGGGGCAAAGGAGATATTTTGGTAGCTGAGAGACAGCTGGGTTGGAGGTTTTATGCTAGCACTTGCAGCATGCTTTTGAAAGCAGAGGAGGGCTGAGTAGCAAATGGGTGAACATAACCCCCGGAGGGAAAGCTTCTACTCACCCCCAGAAGCACTGCTGCAATTCTCCTGCAGTGCCCTCAGCCCCACACATGGCAACTGTGTCTGGGCCCTTTCCTGCCCTGCACCAAGAAAACAACCCAGAAAGCTGGCTGAGCAAGTGTAACCCTTTACTGCAACCTCTTCCAGTCCATGCAGTCCCCCTTCCTCATGCAGCTCACCTGTCCTGGTGACAAGGCACTTCATTAACCCAGCAAATAGTAAAAAAAAGCCCAAAATTCTACCTCTCTTTGTGCTGGGTTAGTTTCCTGCTGGATTAATGGACTGGACCAGTGTACCAAGGAGCCAAGTGACTACCAGAGCCAAGGCAAAGAAAGGAAAGTGCAGAAGGATACAGCCAGTAGCAGAGACACTCCCAAGTGGGTTTGGTAAATTTAAGGGAGCTTTGGGGTTGTTTTTTGTTTGTTTGTTTGTTTTTACTATTACATATTACTGTGTGTTTAACTATAGTTTCCTATTTTGGAGGGGCAGCTCAAATACACAGCACATTGTCAAAGCAGTTCCCTTACTGAGGGGCTTCTTGGACTCAGATTTGGCAGCATTTCTGGGAATAGCCACAAAAGCTCCTCTGGTCTGTAGCATACATGCTTGGATATGTGCTATTTCAGCCCGTCAGCCTTCATTTTTCAGTGCTGATACCTGAATTTCCACTTTTTGTTACCTATCAGCTGATGCAGGTGTCAGAAAGCCAAGAAAGTTTGCAGGGGTAAACAGCTGCAAAGAGGTGTTGAATACCAATCCAGCACCAGTCCATTTGCTCTTTGCCCACCTTTGGAATATGTTGAGCCCATGACTGTGATGTTAAATCAGAAGCACACAGGCTGCTGTGCTCCTGACTGGGGAGCTTATTCAAGGCAAGGAGTACAGGAGCCTTCAAGAAATCTCACAGGAAAGCTGTCTGCAGTCCTCCTGAGACAAAAAGTAATTTTCTGAGGCCTTCTAGGCCACAGAATGCCATGGGTCACAGAAAAAAATAGAAGTGTCCCAAGAAGAAACACGCTTGCTGTTCACAGGGTGAGGAAGTTCAGGAAAACATTGGTGAAAAATATTCAGCTCTCTCAGGCATGCAGCTTGGTTGCCATAAGATGTTGCTTCAAGCAAGCTGGACATCCAATGTCAGCACGCTGAAGATGTGCTCAAAACCCCGGCAGGAACACCACATCAGGGACAGGGACATCCCCTCTGCCACCAGGGTTTAGCTACAAGGCAGGTGCCAGCACAAGGCACCCTCCTCTAGCCCTTCCTGGGGGCTTTTGGATGGTTCACAGGCAGCTGAGCTCCCCTCAGCAGCCCCGTGAAACTGTCCCAGCACACCATCAGAGGTATCCAACCATCCTGCCCTCATTCCACGGTGGTCACTGAGCTGCAGCTCCAGCAGGATAATTACACTGCATTTGGCCCTTCCCCTTCTATCTTCATTGCATCTCTTCAACACGCTGGTGAAATTCTCTAGTGGAGACTTGACCTGAATGAAAAGGCTGATATAAATACATCCGTAGGGTTCTGCCAGCAATTAGGAGTAAGGATGGGGGGAAATCCCTCCTAGGAATCTAACAAAGCCAGGAAACCTTTTTAAGCAGAACCAGCCTATCAGAGTGACAGAGCTGACATTTAAGGTTGGATGGACAATAGGGACATGAAAAGTGTTAAATGACCTGTTCATCTCACCAGCATATTCATTAGGCTAGTTAGGGGGCTGTTTCAAAAGCCTTCAGTGTGGACCTGGCTTCTCCCACCACTGACCTTCTGTGCTAACATGCAATGGAGATGAAGGGGCTCAATTAACCCTTCTCTAACTGGTATAGTCAAAAGCTGAGTGCAGAGGTTTCATTTACAAGTCCAAGCAGGGTTTTTTTAATTTTATTTTTTAACCAAGAGTTTAACTTTAGTAAAATGAGAAGGAATCCCTCCATGCAAAACCCTCCCAGTCTTACAGCACTTGGGATTTCCACACATGGATTTTCTGATGCCCACAGCCTGAGGCTGAATTCCAAGTCCTGTAACTATAATAAAATATTTGTAATTGCTCGCTGGGATCTCAGCCAGTTAGAATATTTCCTCTTTAACCTATGAAACAAAAAGAATTATCTTAAATACATGCAGAAAGTAGAAAATAAAATTAGCAATGGTGTTTAAGGAGCTTGGCAGCATGCAAGTTCAGAGAGACAGAGGTTAATCTGTTCCCAATTCAACTATGAGAAACCTTATGTTCCAACAATTAAAATATTAGTCTAAATGACCAGGTGACCCCCCAAATTCCCTAATGGGGTGGCACAGCCTGTTATCCCCTGTAGCCATATCCCATTAAGCTGATACCTCCGCAGGAGTAGGATACACTCTCAGTTGCACACACAAAATTAATTATTGTCAAATGCACTTCATGGCGACTGAGGTGAGAAATACAAGTTAAAATAATTGACAGTCACACCAGGCAGCAGTTCAAAACCTCCTTGCAGTGTAACCACAGGCAAGATAAACACAAACTCAGGGTTACCTTCACAGGTGGGCTCCCCCCCGTGTCTTGTCACATTGTCCACATTCCTCTTGGGGCTTTTCCCTTCCTTTTCTTTCTCCTCTCCCTGTTTTTACTTCTCTTCACACCTTGGCCCTGGCTCTGTCCCAGCACATGCTGCCAGGATGCCCAGGGAGTGGAAGGCAGGCAATTTGCCCCTGCACACCTGCTCCACGAGATTTGCCACCGCAGCACAGCACCTCCTACGCTTCCAGACTCCTGGAAATTGTGTGCCCCCTGCATGCTGCCTCCTCACATTCCTGGCTCGTCTCTGTTCCCTCATCTAACACATCCCTCCTGCCACAACACACTTTCTTCAGGCGTCTCCTTCCATGCTCAGCTACCACAGGGCCATCTGCTTTCGTGTATTTTCTTTTTAAAGATGCACTGTCCCAAACCTTGCAAACTCTGAGCGACCTGGCATGAGAGCAATGAGCAACACTCAGCTGCAGAGGGGCCTTTCTGCTTCTGCTCCACATGCACAAAACTACACCAAAAAAAAAAAGGCATTTAATGAATTTTTTAAAAGGCACATTTACCTACCTACCCCACCAAGCCAAAGACTGCAAGTAGAAAGACAGGACAACTGGAAACAATCTCTGCAAGCTTCCCATAGCCTTCAGAGGAGGTGGAATCTAGATGCAATTTTAAAGGAGAAGATTGTAAGTGTTTCCCTTGCACTTTAATTGGCAAGTAATCAAGACCACATTCAATGCAACACAAGTTCTTGCAATCACGCTGTGACAGCAGACCAAGAAACTCTATTAAGAATCCAATGCAATTACAATCCAACAGCAGTCCAGCAAAGGGCTGGATATAAAGGGAGGCATGACCCCACATTAGAAAGAAGTCGGTGATGATACAGCTAAGGTGTAGTTCAGGCACCACGGATGTGACACTAAACGAAGCAATCAGAACCTCTGGCACTGGAACAAGAAACTGGATACTTATTTCACAGTCCTGAAACGTTGCTAGAAGGAGAGTTGCTTTCAGATCACTAAATAACTGTTCCCAAAGCCATGAACACCTGCTCCCACCCCACAACCAGCACCTGCATTCAGCAGCATCTGAACTCCAGCGTGCATCCTTTCCTCTTTGGCCATCCTGCCACTGTCCACACTTCAAACCAGGACCATGGCAGCACACAGCATGCTGAGAAAATGATGCACCAAAACCACTCGTATTCAGATGAATGAAAGAGGAGAATGTTCTCCAATAAGCACAATCTTGGTGCTGCACTTGTCTGAATGAAGCTTTGAGTCTTATCAAGATAGGCTGCCTGTCTCCAGTCACGGTGAGACAGGGAGTGACGTACAAAATCCTTGGCTAGAGAGAAGAAAAGGTGAGTTTTCTCCACAGGAACTGTGAACCCAGTGCTTGGTCTCTTCCCCACCCAGCCAGGCTGCTGGGCAATCAGCTGTGGGGTTGCTTTGCACAGTCCAGCTTCTCCAGCTGGCATCTGAAATAGGCTGAAGGTCTGGATGTAGGAAGACACAGAGAACACTGGGTGATTCCAGCTGGGTGCAGAAACACACTGCTAGCACAACAGGGCTCTGGGAAGGGCTAAATTCTAATTGTCAGAAAAGACATAAACAGCATTGGTGCTGCAAAAGTAGAGAGGAAAGCAGCTTATCTTGATCTATGACCTGCACTACACTGCCTGTGCTTAAGATCTCCAAAACTGACTGTAAAGCTAGGAGAAGAATATATTGCCTGTATGCCTGTAAGTGCAGGAGAAGCAAAGGAAAAAATGTGAATTGAAGTTATAAGTGTTTACAGTTTAGGGGAATATTTAATTAGTTGTAAAGAAACCCTTTGGGCTGACACTTCACAGGATGAGTTTTGCCTTCAAAGGGTCAAGTGGACCTTCAGTTAAAAAAGGAAGGTGAAAAACTGGCTCAGGAAAGCCCTCAAAGCCCCTTAAGCTCTCCCCACTCTTCCCCACGACATCTCTTTCCCCTATACCTTTTTTTTTTTCTACTTCTTCTTATAAACCTGTTCAGGAAGGATTGTTTCCTTTTTGGTATCAGTTTTGTGCCATCACTTCACCATAGCAACAGACAGCAAACAGCATTTCGAACAACTGGAAGTTGCTGGCTTACTCAGGTAGGTCCTCCTGCTGCAGCAGCCTTGAGTGACTCCCTGCTTTTGGAAAATAAATTAGTTGCATAATTCCAGGTTTATTTCCACTAGAAGAGAACATACACAATTAACTAGATGCCAGCAATTAAGCTATCAATAAGGCAGGGATATTTTCAGCACTGCTCTTGTATACAGTTATGACAGCAGCTACTGCAGCACACCAGGCTGATTTTGGGGGAACTACCTCAAGTTCTGGAGACAGACAAGGGCCACAAACCCCCAAGGGCAGCTGGTCCATCCTGGGCAGTTCCCCTGCACACACCTCCGTGCTGCTGGCACAGGCCTGAGGTACCAGAGTCTCAGGTGAGATTTTGGGAAAGATCAAAAGTTCAGGCGCCTCCCAAGCAGTGCCCGGCAGTGAGAATGGATCTGAGACAAGACACCAGAGCAAAAACTGAAGCACATGAGGCTCAAACTTAATACTGGAGCGTGCAGGTGTTTTAGGAGAGCAGCAGGAAGATAAAGAGGTCAACAGGATGATGAAGAAATGAAGGAGAGGAAGTTTTGCGATGCCCAATTGTGACTTAAATTAATAACTTTACATCACTGAAAAGTGTCATAAATCGTGACAAGGTAACTAACTCAGCTTGCTACCAACAAGTGCTTACACTGATCCTTGATGATGTTCAAGGAACAATTGTTTTGGGGAGAAATTTAATAATAAAGGGGGTAGATTTCTGCCAAGTGCTCCCGAATTCTTCTTGCTATACATTCATTGGACATCATGTTTTGTTAACATATTTGATTCCTGTTATGCTTAGGAGTGTAGGAACATTACAGTGAATGAAAAGAAAATATATTTACAGTGAAAATGATTTTTAAGTTGTTTCATTTATGCACATTCTTTTTAGACACATACACATGTATACAAGATACATTAAGAATTTTTTTAAAGGAAGATGAACTTCCCCCCAAAACTGTGCTATTTAAATTTTCTTTTGGGTTTGTTAACTTATTTTAGGTTTATAAGACATTGCCTATTTAGATTGGGAAGTGTGTTGTATATCTATAATTAACTTTTTTATAAATTACAACTTTTCATATCAAGACAAGTGTTTGATAAAATTCCTCCAAATGTCTCAGCTTTCTGCTTTTCCCCAACTAAAAGTAGATGCTTTTCAAAGAAAAACAGCTTCAGTGACAGAAGAAAGACAAGCATAATGAAAATATTAAAGCAAAATAAAAATAAAAAAATCTGCCAGACTTCCTTCCCAGTATCATCAGTGACAACACACTTTCAGGATAGCAGCAGCAGCCTAGAGTGGCATTTAAGAATATCCAAATAGCTTAGACCCTGCACAGCCCCTGCTGCTCTTTGATTTACAAACTGGTGTCCAAATCCTGAGCCCCGGTTACAAAACCCCACTGAATTCACAGGAATTTCACAGATGAAGTTCAGGACAGAATTCAGCTTTGAGCTGCTTAATTTTAATTGCCACAATATATTTGTTGTCGGGAGATGATTTTTCCCCAGCACTACACAAACTGGGAAGATAAAAGTTGAGTAACTAAAAATGTTTTCCAGAATCCTACTTTCCTGAGGAAAAAAAATGGTGTGATGACATGTAAATGGCAGAGTTATTTGGTCTTACTGTGAACTTGGTAACTGTGGTGTCTGGGTTGTCTTGTGTTCTTTCTGTCCTTCCATCAGCTCACTTGTTTTCCATGTGGCTGCTTCTGTACTTAAAATTGTGTCTGGTTATCATATGCTGAACATGATTGTTTTGCACTCGGATTTATTCCCAGCATGAAAATTATTTGAAAACGGGCGGAACAAGGGGGAGAAACACAGCCATCACTTGAGAAACTCGCACAGTAGAGTGCTCAAGGGCTTCCTTTCAGATTTGCCTTCCCTGCCAAGAAAAGGCATTGTTACAGTGACAACCCAGAGGCGTGTGTTACAACAGGAAAATCATACGGGATGCAAAATTAAAATCTCAGTCACAGGTGAAGAATCAAGGCAGCAGAGGAGTGCATACACAGAACTGCTCTTTTTTCTCCTAGGAGGAGCTGGCAGTGCCTTGTCCCTGCAGGGGTGATGCTGTGAGATGCCCAGTGCCCGTGGCAGGGTAGGGAAGCACCTTCCCAGCACCCTGCCCTTGGCTCTGCTCAGAGCTGTCGCTCCCCAGCCACCAGTCAGCTCCAGTGCCCCGACTTCCCCCAGCCTCCTGCTCCTCTCTCCAGCCAAACCTTCTCCCATCTGACCCCCTGCTCCTCTCCCAGCTCCTGGAATTGCTCAGGAGGGGATCCCACAGCAGGGACAGCAAGCGGGACAGGTCACCCACCAAGCCAACAGCCCCTTCCAGCCCCAGCTGAAGGCAGAGCTCTGCCAGCACCTGCTGACCCCGCCAAAGGAAGAATTTGGGTTTTTTTGTGATGCCCCAAGGCACGGGTGGGGTTCTGCAGCTCGGCAGGGGCAGGGGACCCGTAGCTGTGCTGGGTTTTTCAGGGGAGCACAGGGCTGACACCTGCGCTCAGCCAAGGCTTGGAATCGCACCTGGTGACAATTTAAGTCAAACTTGTCAAGATCCAGATAGAGTTCAGGTGGGATTTCTCCCCTCACAGAGCACTGTATTTCTGAATGGCAGATTATGCCCCTCAAGTTCCTCTACTTCCAGCTACTAAGCATTTCTTCCCTCTTGTAGCAATTCTGACCAGCAACCCCCACCACTACTTACCCTCTTTGGATAATCACACCCTTACAGTACCTCTCACAGCCTAATGTTTTACAATGAAACCTGAGAAGCTCTGAATAATCCTAATAGCAGTTAGGCAGCGGCACTCACACAATTATGATATAAAAGGTAAGTGTGCTCCCACCAGCTCTCCATTTAAATTTATAGTGATTGGTTCCATACAGTAACATGGCAAATGAAAAACATCCCCCAGCCGTCATTTGAGAGGTTTATAGTAAATAAAAAAAATGCCGAGGGTTGTGTGCTGGCACCCAGCCTGGCAGCTCTCCGTGCAGGAAGGGGATTCAGGCTCCTTTTGCTAGGCACACATAAAATGCCGGGTGATATACGGCTCTGCTCCGCCAGGAGTGTGGCTGCAGCAACAGCCTGAGCAAGTCAGGCTGCTGCTCCTAAGGAAACCTCCTCTGCAAGCCCAGGCTGGGGGGACTAAGGCACAAATCCTGAGACTTGCTTTCCAGAGACACTCCAGCATCTTTGCAGGGTTTGGTGATGTGCCCTTTCCCAGGCAGAATGGAGTTCCCTCATTAATTCAGTGCCCTGATCACACTGAACAAGGGCTGGCAACTGGCAGATGTGTCAAGTGCTGACTAAATTTTTTACAAGGAACACAGACCTGGTTTTTAAACCTTCTCCAGAGACTCAAGGCTGCTCTGAGTTTAGACTGCAGGGAAAACAGATCTTCACTCATGAGAATTTAATTTCAGTACCTGCACTAGTACCTTTAGAAAATGCATTTTGGGTCTGACCCTGACTCTTACATTAACTTCCACAAGATCCTCTGCAAGTTAATTAGAAGAAAGGTGTGATTCTGCTACACCAAGCCAAGCATCTGGGGGATACTCAGCCCTATCCTGCTGCAAAGTACATCACTCCTGGGTGAAAACAGCAAGGTACCTGCCCCTCTGTGCTCCTTCTGTCTGAGGCCACCCTGGTAGCCTGCAGGTCCCCCTCTGCCCCTCACCACAGCTTTGGAGCAAGAACAGCCAGTACAAACCACACAGTGAGAAGTGCCCATGGCTGCTGCCCTCAGACCAGCTCCCAGAAGGGTCCTGCAGCCCAGTCAAGCAATACAGCAGGCACCAGAGAGGCTTTCATCACCTTTACACTCCCAGCATCACCTGTGCATTGACTGTATGGTGCCCAAAACTTCCTTACCATGAGCCTGCATTGCTTCTCCTGCTGAGGAAGGGCAGATCCTTCAGGTTTTCAAGCTGCCTCTCCAACAGCCAGCGCTCAACACCCTTGCACTGCTGCAGTGTCCTGACAATGTTTTTCCCTCATGTTTCTCTCCTTCCTTATAATAAATAAATGAAAGAAGGCATTTCTGCTTGAGTCTCAACCCTCCACAGCCCATACTGCTGACAGGTCCCTGCTGTGAGACTCCTCTCCTGACCTGCCTCCATCACCCTGGTTCAGCCCCTCCCGTTGCACACACACATCAGGGATGTTGTCTGCCTCTAATTTGCTGGGATTTCACACCAAGAAATGAATGCCAGTGTTCCTAGGAAGGGGGAAACTCGTGCAACATCCATTGTCAGACTGCAGCTCCTGGCCTGGCTGGCTGTGACTGTTCCATCCCCTTCATTATTACACCCCAGGGCTCGCCCCCAGCCTTAAGGAAACTCTCCCCTCCCCACAAGAGGAGAAGGGACCAGTTTGTGTTTCTCAAGGCACACTCAAGGGAAGCCAGCACTGAGCCCAGGCAGGGCTGTGCAGAACTGCCTTTGTAAATCCCTCCAGAGGAGAACTTCTGCGCCCCCTCCCCCAGCTCGGAGGCTGCACACTCCAGCAGCACGTTCCCCTGCACATCTGCTGAACTAGGGCAAAACTGGACACTGCAGAGCTGTGATTGATGCCACCAGGGTGAGGCACTGCTGGAGAGGTCCCTCCCTGCTGCAGGAGAAATGCACATTCTCTGCCTCTGCTCACACATCCTGCCCTCCTGATCAGCACAGAGGTACAGGAGAAGCCTGTTACAAGATTGTCACCTCTCCTCCTCCTCCTCCTCTTGCAGTGTCCAGAAGTCCCAAGGCTTGTGGCTACTGTGCCACCCTATAAAGGCAGAGGCAGGGCTTGGGCATCCCTGGTAGAGAACTTTCACACAGTGCCCCCCAAGCTGCTTTGGAGCAGCACAGGCAGCTCTACCTTCCACGAGCACTACCCAAAGAGCTCCAGCAGAGCTGGCAGCCAGCTTGGCTGCAAGAAGAGTTAACTCAGTGGAAGGAGGCAGAGGAATAAAAGGCCTTCCTTTCTCTGTTTGTCAGGCAACAGGTCACACATGCTTGCAGACAGATCCCAAAGCCTGTCTCTACTCTCACATTTCCTCTCTTCCTTTCTCTGACGCTTTCCTGACATATCTTCTTGTGCACTTTGCTCAGCTTTTGAAGTAACACTCCTCCCTGCTTGTTCTCCTTCCCACTCCTTGTCACTGAAGTCCTGCTGCTGTCATCACACTCCCATCAGACTTCTCCTTTCAACTGTGCGTTTCCACGCTGTCTCTCCCAACTGTCACATATGCTTCTGGTTCAAACATCTGTTCCTCCCCCTCCCAGGGAAGTGCCTCCAAAACAAGCTGCTTTCTGTCTGAATGGCAGGGAGGATGGGTTTGGTCGTACATGTGGCACTACACAACCATCACGCTGCCGAGTGAAAGGCTCCTCTTCTGTGATTTGGTCACATCAATTCCCAGGGCTGAAGGCTTAGGGCCTCCTTATTCTGCCAGGAAGAAGAGCGAGGAGCCTTTTTCTTGCACCTTACAGCCTGGTTACTCAGGGGTAAGCCTCTGCTCTGCAGGAAAGCAAAGGAAGGGGATGCTTGGTGCCCTGCACAGAGGGAAGGTCTGCAAGACCATTCCCTGTTACAGGATGCCCACTCACCCTTGGCTCAGCCCAGTGGAGTGCCAGAAGGGCAGCAGGGAACTGACAAATTACAGGGGCATTGTGGCAGTGCCCAGCAGCTGGTGCTGCCTGGTGATCTCAGAGCTCTTGTGTCACCACAGGTGAGTCTCAGGCCAGCTCCAAACTCCACGTGGGGTTAACCCAGGGCAGCATGGCCAGCAAGGTGTCCTGCACAGCCTCCCAGCGGGGCTCAGAGGCAGAGCACCTCTCCAGCTCTGTGCAGAGGCCACAGCAGCCCCACTGCCTGCACACCCAGCTCTGCCTGCAGCCTTGGACTGCCCAGCCTCACTGACACCATCAGGAAAGAGAACAAGTGCTCTCTGGCCTGCTGCTTGCTCTGTCCCCATGTGCTGCCTGGGGGCAAGCCCCCAGAACAGGTGTCAGAACTTAAAGAAGAAGGTTCAGAGAGGTTTTATCACCATTGCTGGGTTCTGCCCATTGTGAAGAAACAGAAATGTAGTTCCTATTCTATTCCCTTTTCTGCAGCTTATAAGTTTTTCAAACAGCCTATTCAGGGTGAAATGTTCAGCGCTTGGTCTCAGATCAGAGATGATTTCTTTTATTTTCCCCTACAGGAACTGTGAGCAAAATACTAAGTGGAGTAGACTTGGAGTTTGGGGAGCATGAGCAATCAGATATTTCCCCCTTGTTCCCTCTGATACCATATGTTCCAGTTGGAAATTTTACACTTGCAGACTGGTAACTCGTAAATGGTGGAGATGATAGACTTCAAATGTTCTCATTGAGAGGCAGAAAACAAACCCAGATTTAACAAAATAATTGGTTCAATACTGTTAAGATGAGTTTAAAGAATTCTGATAATGCTTTCCCCTTCCATCGTGTCCCAGGAGAGACAAATACACACGTTTTATTTCAATCTCTGTGCTATAATTTTAAGGATAGCTGACATGAGGTGGTCTTTGTTAAGATGTATCTATTTGCTTTGAAATCCAAAGAAGTTCAGCCCTTGCAGGCTGCCAGAAATCAGAGACTTATTATTCAAGGAACTTTTGAGCTGTGCTGTCAAACTCATCAGAAGTCTGTACGCTGAACAGCTCCCATTCAATGCATTTTTGTGCTCATTTACAAACTCTGCAGTGGAATTGCTCGAAGCTCTATTCCTCTCAACTCAAAACTCACTTAAAACTAAAGCCAGAGAACCCCAGCATTCTTGCAAAGGCACGTTTGGAAACGCAGCCTGATCATCCTCACCTGTAGGGTCAGCTAGGTCACTTAAAACATCACAGTCCAGCTGAATTTTTAACTGCAAAGTCAGCCCTGCAAAGCCCAGGCAAGCTTTGGGCAACCTGTTAGTACCCTGCACGTTGGTATAAAAGCAGAAGTTACAAGACACAGACAAGGAGCTTGGAGCACTGCTAGTTCCTGATCACAAGTGCTCCATCACAATCGCATTCATGTATGCACCATAACCATAGATGGTTCCACACATTATCTTTGCCAGGGGCCAGGTTCATTAAGGGAGACAATATCCCTATTTCCTCCTCCCCTTCCCACTGCACAGCACAGATGTCCTTTTGTACTGGCTGGGGAGACACTGAACAGCTGCCCAGCCCATCCTGCTGCCCCCACCCCATCCCTGGTCCCATTCACAGCCCAGAGAGGCACTGCTGACAGCTCACATGTATTTAACAGCAGGTGACTACCAAAACAGCCCAGCGCATCGTGGCGTAGTCAAACAGCACACAAAAACCACCCTGCTTGGGCAAAGGAGTCTCCTGACCTGGAACTCACCACACGCCAGGGCTGGCAGACCATCCAGGAGGCAGATGATGGCTCTCTTCCAATCCCACTGACCAAAGTGACCCAGCAGCCACCTGGAACACAGCAAGAGATGAAATCCCTGGCAAGCAGCTCCCAGCCTGTTCTCTGCCTCCATAGCATCTGGCACGAGCTAACTTTCACCTCGAGCTCCTGATCTCTTTGATCTCCCGGATAGTTATGTACCTTAATGATTCATGATTGTTGCTTGAGTCCCACCTGCAAGCAGGGGAGCCTCCACACAGCCTACAAAGGTTATGGGATAGCTGTGGGCTCACTTCCCCAGCCCCTCCTGGGAGCTACTTCCTTACACCAGTCTCACAGCACGGTAGTTCTATTAAGTGCTGTGGAATTAATCATGATTTATGCCAGCTGAAAGGAGAGAATAACCAAGTCCTGTATCCTCACCTCCTGAACTACTGGTACTGCTCTAATCTTGTTCATACTTCAAAGTGCTTTATTCCAGCCAGGTTGTTAGAATTACTTTGAGCCTGTACCCTTAAGCTCTGGTCATTCTTTGCTGTAATTCCTTGCTGTAGCTTCTGGAAAGGTGTTTTTCTTCCTCCACTCCCCACAATAAATGAGTTTGTCACTTGAAATATACTGCCAATGTGTTACATGTCCCACAGTGTTTGTGGTTATATCAGAAGTGTTTGTTTATAGCACCATAATTCAGCAATATCTTGATTACAGGAGAGATGGTGTTGTAACTCACCGTGGCTCCAGAGAATATTATTTTTCTTTTCCTTTAATATAAAATGTTGATTTTCAGTCAATACACTGAAAGAAAAGGGTGCAGTTTTTGCCCTAGTAACCAGCTGCCTTATAAACCATAAGAAGGTGTTAATTGTTCCAAGTGCTGCTTGTGGTCAGGGGTAAAAGCTAGGATGGGAGAGACCGTAAGAAACATCTGGGAAGATAAAGTCAGCTGGTGTCTGGTTGGAGAAATCCCAGCAGGTAGAGCTGAAGTGAGAGGCACCACTGCCACCAGAGGTGCAGCACGAGTGGAATTGTGGCCACATGTGAAAGTCCCTGAGTGAAGCCTGCAAGAGCACAGCACACCCTGGGAGCTTGATGTGTTTTACCAGGCGCACTGAGGGTTCAGCACTCCATCACCACAGGTAGCAGCTCTTCCTGACAACGCTCCTTCCCTTCTCCTGACCAAACCCAGCTCCATTTACCCTTCTGCTCTGTGTCCTGGTGCCTTGCTATGCTCTGCTCAGAAGGTTCCTTCCTTCAGCATGAATTCAGGCTTGCCCTTCCCACCACACACCGACCTGGGTTGCAACACGCCTTTTGAGCAGGAAGGGCTCTCAGGCTCTTTGCACGGCACAGCACCAACACCTTCCTGGATGACCCTGCTGTGCTGCTCCTGGCTCCGGGAGGGCAGGCTGAACACAGAGCATCTGTGCCCCTGCCCTCTGCGAGGCACAGCCCCCAAACCCAGCGGGTTTCGTGCTGCGGCTGGGAGCAGCACCAGGAGGAAAGGCTGCATGAGGGTTTCCCTCCCATCTCTCCTCCCTCCGACGAAAGCAAGCTGCCAAGACAGCAGCCTCGTGCTCCGCAGCATCTGCCACCTCTCCCCTCTCTCCCCCTGCCCGGCCCTTGCCACCTGGAGAGCGAACAGGAACGCTGTTAGGTCTGGGGAAAGGTTTTCTGCTTTGTAGCCATTTACCGCACCTGAATGCCCACTGAACCAGCCAGCGTGTGCGTTCCCCGAGGAAATAAAGGCAAGGGACACGGAAAACCAGTATATATTTGCGAGATAAGCCCCTCCCAGGGGCAGGGTTATGCTAAGCAGGAGCCTCTGCCCCAGCGTGGGACGTGGATTACATCTACACGACAGTAACATATGGTGAGGAGGGCTCATGTCCTGCAGAGAAAAACGATGGGACACCAGTATTTTTTTCCCTTTGGACTCCATTGTCCAGGGCTGTACTCCTGATGTCTCATTAACTTCTGGGGGGCAGTTTTTTCCCCCTGTTGTTTTTATTTACGAACTCTTGGTGTTTATACTTTGCAATAAAGACATTGCAGTGAGCCACGCCACAAAGCCCTGAGTGCAATCTAATGACACACCACACTGGGATGAAGCCTACATTTAAACAGAGGCTTATTTTCTTTCTCTGGCTTCCCCTGGTACAGTTGCCCATGACAATGCAGCCACCTTCATCTCAGCACAGCCTGATGCAGACCTCTGCTGCTGATCAGGGCTGGGAGTTCTGCCATTCATCCTTTACACTAAGAAAACACAGTCTGAGTGAATAAAGCTGAGAAACCATGAATTTTTCCAAGCGGAGAGTGCCTGGGCAGCACTTCAGATAGCAAAGCTGCATTTTAACTGGGATCTGTGGGAATGACTGAAAAATAAAGATGAATGAGTTTGGTTGGGTAATTAGATAATAAAATTGACGGCTTTGGAGTTTAGCCCAGAAATATAACCCAGTATATGTGGCTGGCCAGCCTGCTCACTCTCTTACTGCTGGCAGCAGTGTCTTGACCCGGGAAGGAGACCCGTCCTTCAGAGTCCAAACACAGAAATGCATTTCTGTAGCACAGCATCAGTGGCACAGGATCAATCCTGCCCTCTGCCAGTGTCCCAGCAGCTGGATTTACTCCCCACGGGTGAGGCAGGGCTGCAGAGGTGCTGCAAAGTGGGTTTCCCAAACCCAGAGAGGGCATTGGGCACGGGAAGAGCTCCCCAGGGAAATGGTCACAGCACCAAGCCTGACAGAGCTGGAGAAGCATTTGAATAATGCTCTCAGGAACACAGTGTGATTCTGGGGCTGTCCTGTGCAGGATCAGGGGGTGGACCTAATGATCCCTGTGGGGCCCTTCCAGCCCAGGAGAGTCTGTGAACCCTCATGCATCTCTTGTGCCAATAAATACTACTGTGGCTCTGTAGAGGGTGGTGTTTCAGGGTAAAAAGGGCAGCAGAGGCAGCCTGAAAGGAAAGCTGGGGGTGTTTTTGCTTTCTGGAGTGTTTTCCTAAATTCAGTTTTCTAATTGCTGCAGAGCTGAAAAGCAAAGCAAAGGCAAATTCTCTTTGACTTGGGAAATCCTTCAAAAATAAAGCAAACTCATTTTGAAAGGCACTTTGTCAGCTGCCCTATTTTTAGGATTGACTCCTACAGGTCCTTCCTTCAATGATAACAGTTTTGCCTGAGCAATGACTAGGGACTGCAGGATTTAGGCTTTTAATAAAGCAATTGTGTAATTAAAAATAAATGGGTCTCTAGTGTCACTATTTAAAAGAAAAGAAAACTTAGATCAAATAAGGCATTTCTTTCTTTTTGGTTTAGTCTGCTTGGATCATGCAGAGCTTTAATGACGCAGTCACAAATGTTGTATTTAAAAGGCCTCTTAGTTGCTGAGAGGAGCCCCAGGAGAGGGCTATTAACTGGCCAAATTAGGCTATTTATTTTTGTGAGTTTTGCAAGTTTGAAAAAGAGAGGCACA
Organism: Hylia prasina; assembly: GCA_013397195.1. Lineage (NCBI taxonomy): Eukaryota > Metazoa > Chordata > Aves > Passeriformes > Sylviidae > Hylia > Hylia prasina. The sequence continues at coordinate 36,402 of VYXD01012323.1, read as the reverse complement.
TTTTCACTTAGGAGAGTGATATTTCAAATAGGTCACAGGAAACTCTGGCAGGCGGGGAGCAAAGCAGAGCGTCGGTAGGAAAACATTAACCAGAGACATTTTGCAAGTGTAAGTCGACATTTGGGTTCCTAATGGCTTCTGAAGTCCATTCAAAAATCTTTCAGTGAGCATAAAATAGGGGCAAGGCACCACAGCTGTGCAGGAGCCTGATCCTGAATCCCTTAAAAATGGCAGAGCCATGCCCGGAGTGCTGCTGCCCAGGGCTGCCAGCACAGCCAGGGGGATGTGGTTGGTGGAGATGGGCTCTGCCTTTGGTCAGGGGCTTGCACAGACAAACAGACAGCCCCAAAATCTCACTGCACCTTTCCTGCCTTTAGCTTTGATTTTGATTTGTAGGACAAACCATGAAGTTCGTTTTCCACTCACATAATCACAGCCCGGAGCAAATCAGGAGTGACTTCAGTAAATCCTGCAAAGCAAGCTGAATGCACACCTTCAGCATCAGGCACAGCATAGTTTAAATACAGGTTGGAAAAGGTGCCTCCACCTCTGCAGGCACAGCACATGCTCACCAACAGCACACCTTTTCCTCTTTTTCACCTTTGCAAACAGAATCAGTTACCTTAAAGCCCACTCAGGAATCATTCAGGTTAAAATTACTTTGGCCCACCTCCCATTACCTTCAGCAGCTGAGGATGAAGTTAGTCATGAGTTAAGAAGCCTCTGGGGCAATGTCAGGTTGTCACTGGGTCCTGTCCTGCTCCAGGGCTGGGGTTCCTTGAGCTGCTGCCACACAAGCAAAGAGAGCACCACGGATGTAAAAGTTTTGCAGGATCAGGATGAGAAAATAAATTAGACAGTAAGATAAAAAGCAGTGTTCCTAGAAAATGAGGTCTAATGGGATCCTCCTGGTGGATTATAAATCCAGCAGCCATACATGTCATGAAACAAAACCAAAGTTAAAGAAAAAGTAACCACTATTAGACCAATCTTCCTCAAGTTCTTTTCCTACATGAACTGGGTGATTGAGGACTCAGAGCACTGGCATGTCTGAGGCTGTGACTGTCACATGAGTGCTTCCATCAAATCTCTATTTTGAATAACAAATCTCTATAAAAACACCTTTCTGTAACTGTGGTGGGACAGACTGTCAGTACCACATTCTCCTCCTCTCTCTGGGTGACCAAGAGGAGCTGTGGGTGCTTTGTGCCCAGTGTTTTCACAGGACTTCAGGTTTTTTATGACACAGACAAACCAGTGGTTCATTGGATCAGAATGAGGGAGCTACCACTGGTGGAAAAGGAGCTGCAAGGGAAATTTGGAGCACACGGCTTCACCAAAAACCTTGTCAGTCGATGCACAAAATGTCAGACAGACCTGACCCACAGCTTTACTCTTCTCCTAATCATTGCACTCTGTCATACTAACATAAACCAGCCCATCCCACATGAACCAAGCCAAACCAGGAGGGGTTTCTGGCATGGTGGGGCTTTGTCCTGCACTGTGAACAGCACTGTGCACTCAGCAAGGGGAAAGCAGAGGTAGAGAGAGTCCCTCCAGCTGTGTCACAGAAGAAACCCCTGCTCTGACCCATGTGACAGGGTGGGCATATTTTTCAGAGGTGGGGAGGGAATTTATAAGTACAGGGAAAGCACAAACGTATTTCTTGTTTGTTTGGCATGAACTAAGCTATAAATAGTGTGACAATTGTCTCCAGAAACCCAGGCCAACCTCTGCCCTGATTAGCAACCACACACTGTCCCTTTGGACTTTACTGGTGCTGGTTGCAGTCACCAGCTCAGCTGGCTCAGTTGTCTGTTGCTGCCTTTAAAACTGCCCCAGCAAAGGTTGCCTTTTGCAAGGAGAGACAGGGGCTGGTTCTCTGCCTCAGACAAACCTGCTGTAGCTCCAGTGTTGATCATCATCCACTTGAACAGTAGAGTTCTCCAGCTGGACCCTGTGCCTGCTTCATGGTGGTAATTTTTCCAGACCTATTCTGTCTATTAGCTCAGCCTGGCAATATTTATTTAGCAGATAAAACTTTGATGCTGCTCCTGTAGAAATAGTTTGCAATATATTAACAAGGGCGTAACATTAGTCAAAAGCATTTTTCATGTGCCCCCAAATGTTTGGTGCAAAAGAATCAGCAGATACCAAAGGTCACAGGGCAAATTCAGCCCTTATGACAAGTTAATCAATAGGTAAAACAAAAGGATGAGGGTGATCAGGGGTACCATAAACCATTCTCTGCTCCAAGACCTTGCAGCTCACAGCATGCTGTGTATAATGGATGCAAGGTTATTGCTTAAAACAATTCAATATGATCCAAGTCCATCCAGACACAAAGAAATAATTCATCCTTTTCCCATGGATGGGCACAAAACCCCCCCATGCCACAGTGCCATGCAGGGACAAATAGGTGTTTCTTGTTCAGTGCATCTGTATGAATTCACACTGCCTGCCTGGCTGCAGTGGGGCTTTGAGGAAAGCCTGCAAAGATTTGGGCACTTTTTCTTTTCCTAAACCTCCCCATCCCATTGCTCCCTTCCCAGGCACAGCCACAGAGCCCATCCAGCTCCTGCTGGCCCCTGCCAGGGGTGGGGGGTCTCTCCAGCAGCCCCCTCACCTTCCCCAGAGAAGGGCAAAGACATTCCTCATGGTGATGGGGGCTGGCAGTGCCCACTGCAGAAACCTCCCCCTGGCCTGTTTTCTTTCTTTCTCTGTTTCCCCATTCAGGAAAAAGCTTCTGTCACAACAGCTGCTGATTCATTTTCTGACTTGGTGCCGAGCATGCCAGACATAACATTTGTTTGCTGCCAAAGTGGTAAAAAACAATGACTTACCAGCTCATTTTTCTTCAGTTGATTATGTGGTGGGGGGGAGATAGGAGCTTTAATTAAAATTAGATAAGGAGGAGAATAAATCCACTGAGATGCAAAGAGCAGGGCTCTGGGAGGCAGGAAAGGGGAGAGCATCTGAGGAGGTGCAGGAATCACTAAACAAAGGAAAACAAGGGAGTCCATGGCCTGTGGTGGGGAACTCTGGGGTCCCTTGCTGCCCTTCACCAGCTTCTTGTCTCTACACTTTCCACCATCCAGATGTCAACAGCTTCCCAGATAACTTCCCAGTAACTCTCAGATCCACTACTTTGCCTTCCTGACTGAGGGGAGAGAGTGGTACTAAAGATGGCTCCAGCGAGGGCAGACAGGTGTACTGGTCTTTGATCCTTTCCATCTTTCTTCCCTGATTTGTCTTCTGTGATGGAGGAGTCCCACCATCAACATTTATTTGCTTCTTCAAGCACTGATTAATGATTTGCTCAGTAGAGAGAATCTACATCCAAGCCACACCTTGGGAGTGTTCAGGGCACAGTGACTGGACTGAGATTTTGCCTTGCCCATTACACACTAGAGCCAAGTCTGGCTCCAGTGAGTGCAAAGTCATGGCAACCAGTGTAAGGGTGAGGACCTGCTGTGGAAGAACCATCCAAAGCCATTATCCCAACAGGACCATTTATCATGTCATCTGATGGTAAAGAAAAGGCTAAATCCTTCAGAGGCTACAAGAGAGATTTTTAAGACAGATGGGGAACAACCATTCCACAGGTGGGATGTGGCTGTGTGGTCAGAGACTACAATTCGAACCAAGGACTCATCAAGAACTACCTGTCTAATGCCTGGTAACCTCTCCAAAGACATGAGGAGGAAAAGTTTGCTTTTATACTTTGCAAGCTCTTGCATTCCTTGCTTTAAATGGTTGTTTGCTCTCTTCATCTGAGTGGAATACAAAGAATGCCTATTTTCAAATGCAAAGCCCAAGATCAAGGAGTCATTCTTGTTCACCAGAGAAAATAAAATAGACACTAGAGAAGCTCTTTAGAAGGCAGGAAGGATTTTCAAGAACACCAAATGAGGCACCTAGATACCACCAACAAGCCACTGAAAAAGCTATCCACCTTCTTGGAATATTTTTGGAAATTCACCTCATTATGTCAGCTTGTATTCGGAACCTGAAAGGAGGATTTTCACCACCATTCTCTCACAGAATGGGGAAGAAGGGATTTAAGAGGTATCTTGGGTTGTCTGCTACACAACTAAACTATTCTTTCCTTGGCTTGATCTACCTGCCGCACCTCACAGGTCTGGTACACACTCTCTCCTTGGATGACATGGCTAAATTACTTCACTATAGCAAAATATAAGTGTTTAAGGAAATCTCAAGTTGCTCTCTCAATGCCACCAAGAAAGGTTTCCCCCTCCCATGACCTTCTGTTGATTCAGCTCCCACAGAAAGCAACACTGCACTGCAGAGCAATGCTCAAGGTGTGGATTGACATACCTGACCATCCAGAGACACCCTGCCCTTCTTGGCTTCAGCTAGACCTGCAGTTGCTCAGCACCTTTGCAAATTAAGTTTTGAAACCAACACATTAAATTGTATTGTTGCACAAGGGCCTTCATCTCCAGTCTTCTATCAGCAGGAATGATATTGCCATTCTATACACTAGACCTGCTTTTGTAATACCATAGTTCATCACAAGTTTTTATGTTAATACCAAATCAGAAATAATACACATGTGATTCATAATAATCTAACTGAATGGCTGCACTGAATGTATTGTAAGAAACTCTGGTTAGGCAAGAAACTCATTAAAGAAGTAGTGACTACTATTATCCCACAGCATATATTGTTCTACTGGAAAGTTTCCTTGAGTAGTTTCTTTAATTAGCAATTTGATATTTTGAAATAGTGTGATCTCCACAACACACAATTTGTTACACAGACTTGGCTGGCAAAACAAAGGAAAACAAGCAATCTTTTCAGAGTTTGCATCTCTAGGGCATATCTTGTCATTCACCGCTGTATATATGTGTATAACATGGTGGCACTGTTCTTGTGGGATTTTGATTCTTAAAAGTTACTTAGATAAAGAGCTTTTTTATTGGAACGTTATATATTGCCTTCCCCCCCCCACCCTTTTTTTTTTTAGAAAATCCACATAAAATATTTGCACAACTTTGGGCTATTCAAATAGAAGACGTTGACCCCAGCTGTGTTCTAGTGAATGAATCATTTATGTAGGAGCTCATTGCACAGAACGTATGGTATTTTATCTTTGCTGGGTTTCTGCCAAACACAGTCCGTAACAATTTTTCCCCTTTGCCGCATTTACTGCTTGATATCCTTTAAAATATACCAGCTCCAAGTGTGAGAAAGCAAAACAGATTCTGGCTGGCTCTGGCTGAGAGCTGTTTGTATGGATAACCCTGTGCTGGCACCGAGGTGCCCCTGTTTTTGGAGAACATCCATTCCAGATCTGAGACTCTCCTTGCACCGACTGCTTTTAATAAACATTGAATCAAAGTTAATTCAAACCCGCAGGGAACTGCAGAAGCCCAGGAGCAAGGGAAAACAGAGATCCTCTTCATAAACAACACAGGAACTGCCCCAGTGAGAGAAACTTCCACTGCCTTGAACATCCCAAGCCCTGCACCTGCAGGGAAAGCCTGCAGGGAGCAAGGGAGCATGTTTCTGCCACAGCTCTTCTCAGTCACAGCTATCTCCCAGGTATCACTTAAGTGGTATTTGGGCAGGATGTATTTCTGCCCAGAAGGGCAGGGAAGAAAAAGATTATTTCATTAAGTGACTGAGGCACTGCATGGCCAAAGCCACTGTTACAGCAGGTTTGATTTGAAACGGGAAGCGAGAGGTCAGACTCTCTCTACACTGATCTCCCGGGGGAGAGGAGATAAGGCAGAGTGCTAAGATTTCCACGCTCCCACATGAATAGATAAGGTCTGAATGAGCTGCCTCATCTGTAGGCTGCTTCCCTAAGTGTTTTTCATAGCTTTCACTGGAAACCCTCATACCTTTCTACACTGAATCACATAATTATGGTTTCCACAAGAAATTCAGAGCAGGATCTCCTCCCACAGAATTTCCTCTCACCTGCGCTCCTTTCATCACCAGAGATGACTATTTGTCAGCACTACCTCTGCTGCTGAAAGGGTTCACAAGCAGCTCAATTTAGCAGCCAGAGTCAAGAATATTTCCTCATGCACAGGCTTCTAAAACATGTTTGTGTGTGGCATGAGCATCTCCATGAGGAATCATTCATTCAGGACACACTTGCACTCTCTATGTGCTCTCCCTGCTAAGCAAGGAGCTTCTTTTACAACAGACAACCTCCATCACCAGGAGGTTACCTTCTGCTTTCCCAGGAAAGCCTTGCTCAGATGGAGATACTGCTAGCAGGATGCAGCCCCATTAATCTCTGCCATCCCAGCTCCTCATGCCTGAGCTGTTCCCTGTCATAGGAGGCTCCCTCTTCATTACACCCTCCCACGTGCAACAGGAACATAATAGCCTGGTTCAACGTGGCCCTGGGTAAACTCCAGATGCAGACAAGACACCGCTCTGAAAGCCACCAGTTAATTCATCTTTCAGCAGCAGATTATTTCTGACGTGAAGTGTTTGTTACAATCCCCTCAAAAAAGCAAGCCAGCGTTTCACAGCTCTGCAAGTCCTTCCTGACAGAGTCACCCAAGAACCTGCACTGACACCAGTGCCAGTGTTCCAGAGTACAAAGCACTGCTGTCATTACATGTGACTGTTGTATAAACTCCAGTTTTGGTTGCTCATAACTTCATCTATAATTAATTGTTTAGGCTGAAAATTTCTCCTGCTGGATTCAGCCTCAGGCTAAACTCTTTCATTTTGGCTGAAATGGCTTGTGTCTCTCCCAAGAATATATTTAAGGAAAAAGACTCTCTTTTGCCCCTGTTAAAAGGGTCTTTTTGTAATTTGCTGAAACTTTCCCACAACTCCATGCTTCTAAAAGCAGCACCTTGAAATACTGGCAGACTTGAATGCTGTGAAACACGCCTCTTCATATTGTCAGGAGGAGAGAAGGATCAAAATTTGGCTGTTTTAAGCCTCAGATTTGAATGTATATAAGCATGTATAGGTATGTATATACACACACACATACATTTAACTCTGACTACCCTCAGTGCTGAGCCAGCTTGGTGCCTCCCTGTGCCAGACACACCAGGGACACAGGGTCCAGCAGAGACCAAGGACACCTCTGCAGCTGCAGGGCCTGGTAGAGCTTTCACTGCAAACCTGCCCTTTTTGCAGGTTCTTTGGGGTGCCAGGCCACAAGAGAGCTGGAGGCAGGTCAAGCTGAGCAGGACAGACACTGCACCTCAGTGAACACAGGAGAAGCAGCTACTGAAAAGAGCCTGTGATGAGCCCAGTCACAGAGCAAGGTGTGACCTGTAGGCAGTGGAGATAACCCTGGGTGCACATGGAGCAGCAAAGACAAGTTGAAATGGTCAAAAGCAGCTCAGTAAATAGCTTCTGTCTACTCTGAAACCTACAGAGGTTTGTTCTACAGTGAGACAGAAGTGCAGAAAATGAGTACCTGATCACTCATGATAAAGAGCACAGCCCAGTGCAAGGGGGCTGAATGCAACCTGCATGAACAACCTAAAGTTTCCTTCTTCAGGAATATCTGAAGTTGAAACCTTATGACAGGCTAAAGATGCTGTACTCACTTTCAGAGGGGGTGCACACCCAGTGATTTCTGGCCATGCAGAAAAGAGGCAGAAAGCACATCTGGCTGCCGAGAATAAACCCTAGAAATACAGGAAGTCTTGAAAAATCTGAAAGGAAAAGTGAAAATTGCTTCATTAAAATTTTTACCAATGCGACAGAGTCCAGAGGTGTCATTAGCAAAAAGAAAGCCCAGCACACATCTGCCTCTGAGCTAACCAGGAAAGCAAAATGGGCCCACTCTAACTAAGAAACTAAAACACTTACAGACAGTTCTTACTACTCTGTGAACACGAGTCAGTACAAGTGAAAACCGTGCACAGATGGGCCAGCACGGAAGCAACAGAAGTGCCATGATACTTACAAGGGGGAGAAAAAAACCCTTCCTTTACAAGTGTAAATATACCAGAGAAATCATCCTCTCGCAGCACAAACTGGGCTGTGATGTAGCAAACACCCCCACCAGGCATGGGAGGAGTAGGAATGGCAGACGTTGCATCTGGAGGACAGTAGGCTCAAAGCCCTGAGCTTTTCCAAGGAGTCACAACACACACAAACATGCCAGACACACAGACCATTTTATAGTCTTCATGCCACCAGCAGCAAGGGGCCAAGCACTGTCCCAGGCCAATGAGAGATGGCAAGAATTGTGGTGAGGGTTGGGTCTAACAGCTGGAAGGAGCATGGTGACAGCCCCCCCAGCCTGGGCTCTGGTGTGCTGCCCATGACACCAGACATGCAACAGCCTAAAGACACAAATCAAAGCTGGTGGTGTCCTGCATGGAGCCAGGAAAGCAGCACCTGAAGCACTCTGTCCAGCTCTGGGGCCCTCAGCACAGGAAGGACAGGGACCTGCTGGAAAAGGACCAGAGGAGGGCCAGGAAGGTGACCAGAAGGAAAAGGATCCAGGGAGACCTTGAAACACCTTCCAGTACCTAAAGGGGCTGCAGGAAAGATGGAGACAAACATTTCACCAGGGGCTGTTGTGATAGGGCAAGGGGTAATGGCTTTAACTAAAAGAGTTGACTTTGACTAGATGCAAGGGAAAGTTTTTTTACAGTGAGGGTGGTGAAACACTGGCAGAGATTGCCCAGAGAGGTGGTAAATGCCCCATCCCTGGAAACATGCAAGGTCAGGTCAGATGGGGCTCTCAACAACCTGATGTTTGGACTGGCTGACCTTTAAAAGGTACCTTCCAACCCAAATCATTCTGATTTTGGGGGCCCTCAGCCTCTCACAGAGCAGCAATAACACAGGGGTCTTTTTCTCCAGCCTGTCTCAGGTCTCCCCCTCAGTGCAAGCTGCTCAGTTCACAGCGAGAGCACGGGGCTGAGCTCTCCAGACTAATCACATTCCTCCCCACACGTCTCCCCCTCACCTGTAAAACAGCAATAACAATATTTACACTTCTGCAGTTGGCTCAGGATGCGGGAATGAAAACTTAATTACCATCAGTGCTATTCACCTGTGAGGAACCTGACCCCAGCAGGAATGAATCCAGCCCAGGGAGCCCTGAGTGGAGCTGCAGGAGACAGCACAAATCTCATCCCAGTGCTAAAAAGGTGTGGCAGCTTTGAATGGGAGAGAAGCAGCTTCCCCTTCAGTTATGAGCTCGTTTATAGTGAATTATCACAGAATTTCATGATGGGTTTCCAGTTTGCAGGTCAGGCAAACTCCTGCCGTCCAGCTGCTCTGCCCGCTGACTCTGCAGTGACACAAATACTTGTGTTCTACGGGAAAACTATTCCTAAACAATAAATCCAGCTTTCCAAACCTCTCGGGTCCCTCCAACAACTTCTGTGGGTTTGTGCTACATTGTCTCACTCTTGAAGACCTTTTTTTCCCCAGTGTTGTGTGAAAGACCAAGCACAGCAGGAGAAATCAATTAACAGAGCAGACAGCTATTCTGCCATCAAATGAACAAAATGAAACAGTACCAGAGACTTACACTTATAGTCACCCCTAAGTGTTTCACATGACAACAGCAGGGAAAACACAGTCCAGACTGTTGTTTTAATGTTGATAATATTCCAAAATCCACAGCGCTTACCAATTCCTCAGTGGAAATAAAACCTTTGACACCAGTGGGAATTCTGTCTGGGCATGAAAGCTGCTTGTTATATTATGATCCAGCAATAAGAGTCTGTTTTGATTGTCAGATGTTTAGCACCATTCCCTTCTACGCCTGCCCAGAGCACCTGGACTGACAAGCAGAGGACAAAACTTCAGTGGAATTGTGTTAGACATGAATACATCTGTGCACTCACGTGCTTTCTGCCAAGGCTTGTGCTGGTGAGGAGGTGATTCTGTTCTCCTCTATGGGCAGGGTTTATTTATACTTTGCAATCACCTCCCAGCAGCTGGAGGGCTGCCTGAGTTGTCAGCCCACTCTGCTGCAGAGCTTTGGCTTTTTGCACCTCAGCTGGTTTGTCACTGCTGCACACACCCTGCTTGGATGCAGACCAGGACAGGGTGCAACAAGGCTGCTGATTTCCCCCCAAAATCATAAAGATTTTAAAGAATACAAGGGGAGGTAAGGGGAGAAGGAAAGGGTTATGATACAGTAACAGAGAAAAGAGTTAAAATGAAGACAGGAACAAAATTCAAAAGCACACGAGTGTAAGACAGCATCACTTCAGGCATATGTCAAAATAGTGTCAGATTTTTCTCTGTTCATTAAGGCAACAGTTAAACACCCACCTGCTCTGCTTTTTGTTAGCCCTGGAGTTCTGCTGTACCTGAAGAACCTCTCTATGACATCAGCAGTAGAAACAACTGGGTTTGTCAGCAGAAAACCTCATTCACAAGCAGGTTGAGTAACCCCTTCCACTCGTGTCATCATGAGGGCCACGAGCAGGGGTCAGGTCACAGACTCCATGTGGTGGAGACCATTCCAAGCACAACAGAAGCCGTGGGGAAAATGGCCTGAATTTTATCAATTTTTCCTAGTTTTAAGTCTCATGTAACAGCACTTAATGTTTGTCCCCAGAGTTTGATAAAAAGAAAGTTATCCCCATAATACTAAATTAAAAGTATCAGTTTCATATCTATCCAGCTAACGTGGTAGAGATCACCAGCCTGTGGTGAGGAATGGCCCCAGCAAGGGAACATTTGTACATTCTGGGAAGAATTTTCCCTCTCCAGCACTTGGGGTTCTTAACTCCCTCTCATTTACAGAATTTTCACAGAGAAAGAACCTGACACAGGAGTGCTTTTCAATAGGACTTTGAACCTGTAACAACACTGGATATAAAATTACAAAATTTTGTGATGTGGTTAAAGAAAACACAAACAAGCAACATGCATGCAATAACTTAAGAATAAAACATGAGTTTCCTTTTTTCACATAACTTTTATTTTACTCAGTGGAACTTTTCCATTACAGGTAGAAGGATGAGTAAACAAGCAAACCCTTATTTACAAAAGAGGTATAACATTGTCCAAGGGAGAGTGCATATTAGATTGACACTATGGTAATTTCCTAGGACTGTATTTAGATGAAAGTCTGGGGTTTTTAGTGGTTTTGGCCCCAAAAGCCTTCCCAAGGGACATGTATAATTTAGCTGTGATAAGTCTCCCTTAGGTTTAGGAGCCAAGAAGACAGACTCATCTCTCTTCTGCAAGAGCCAGCATCCAAAATTTGGCAATAAACACACTTTCCTCCCAAGCAGTGTCAGCCCTGAGTTGTACCTGCTCTTTGCCATTACACCAACATCACCCCTGTCCAGTCTGAGGGCAAAATCCCACACAGACACCTTGACTGCCCTGACATTACCTGTTCTGCACTCAAATTTCCACACTTCTCAGTCCAAATAAGGCTGCTTTATGCACTTGAGCACACTCTCAGCAACAGGAACAAAGATTTTGGTGAAAGCAAGCTTGTTTGTCTAAGGGTTTTGGGTTTTTTCCCATTAAAAAAACAAAAAAAAATCCCCCATTTGTAACTATGAACATTCCTCACCAGTCCTCACCTCAGTCAGCCAAAAATCACATGAGGTCTTTCTGAAAAACTAAGTTCTGTGCAATGAGGTTATTAACTGCTGGGAAAGGCAGAAAAGCTTTTTTACAGCTGTTCATTGACACACCACTGAACGTCACCTTACACTCTGTAGCCCCTTTTGGATTCTGCAGACTTCTGGAGTAGGCTAAGGAAAAACAAAAATCTTGGCCAGAGCAGCTACACTGCTTCATGAGACATGGGGGTTTTTTTGAGTTCAGGCCTCAGATTCTCAGCCAGCAATTTGTGTCCCTGGTGGAAACTAAAAAACCAAAATAAACAAAAAACTGAAACCCCACAACCCCCCCAAACAAAAAACCAGAAAAAACAATCCACAGAAAATACCAGGTTTGTCTGCTTTTCAGGAATCCAGAGAACAAATATGAGCTCCTAAGGCACTTGCAAGAGATGTGAATTGACCCCAAAGGCTCAGCATCCTTCCACTGAAGATCACAGTCACTGTGACAAAAGCCAGCAGCGCCTGGCTCTGGAGCAGAGTGCTCCCAGACACAGGGTGGGAAGTGGGGCAGCTCCCCTTTGGCACCCTGTGAGCCACATCCCTGTGCACACCCCAGTCATGATCCCACAGAAGGGGAGAGCCTGGTTAACCTGGTGCTGAAGTCCCCATCGCTGATGCTTGAGCCTGTCCACAAAACAGCTCTAATGACTCTCAGAAACCTCCCACACAGGGACCACGGCTTGCGCTGCTCACTCCAGCTTCAGGCAGGTGCACAAACCCCTTGGTTTAACCAACTGACTGTCACCCTGCAGTGAATGAGGCCAGAATTATTAATTTCCCCTGTTTAATTTACGTTTCAACGTTTTTATTCTAAAACTGCACACGGATGCTTGGGCACCAGCAGGTGCATTTCATTGGTACATAAACCAAACCCAAGCAGTCCTGCTCTCACTCCTGCCAAGAGCACACCACTCCTCACACCCAAATCTGCTGCCTGGCTTCCTTTCCTCTTTCCCTTTTAAATGGCACAGACAGCCGATGAAGAGCCAGGCACTCACCTTGACCCAGACTTGAATCTCCACCAGACTTTCACAGCAGGAACAAGCAGGTTTGAAATGAGAGGAAACGCTTGGCAGGTGCTCCCAGGGGGCTGGCCAAAAATAAATGCACTCTCTAGTTAATTTCCATCTGAGTACTGCTAACATTTCTCCTTTAAGAGTGCATTTGATTTACACAAGGCGAGGCATTTGTTTGCAGCCGCCCGGCAGACCCAGCACACAACAGGGAACAATCAAACCCATTTTAATCACCTGTGTAAGGTGCCCGCGCTCTCCATACAGACAAGGGATCTTTTAGGGTGTGATTAACCGTAATTAGGAACCTACCTCTCACCTTTGATTATAGCAGTAGTCTAGACAGCTAGTGTTGGCAGAGAACCGACAGACTTAAAATTCCCTTGTACAAATATTCCCCAATGCATCGGTTCTGCAAGGAAACAGACCGGAGGCTCTCTGGGAGGAGGGTTGTACCGAGCAGAACGACGCTTGGCAGGCAGTGAGGAGCAGGTAAGGCTGTTTACAGAGAGCTCTGCTCAGCCGTGGCTTGCACCAGGCAGCTCCCTGCATCCAGCACAGAACGCCGCAGGCTGGAAACCCGCGTCCCGGAGCCCCCGAGCCGCGTCCTCCCGCTCAGCTGCTGGCACTGGAGGAGAAAAGTCTGCTGGATGTCAGCTCTGGCGCAGGACCAGAGCCGGCTGCATGGCCACCCGCCAGCCCATGGCTCAGGAAAACCTACTCCATCCTTGTGCAGGGTGATGCAGCTGGGACTGAAGAGCTCGGGAATACCCTCGAGTCCTGTAGCCGCGGCTTGCCGGGTAGTGCAGGCTGCTTGGAGCTCTCATCTCTACTACTGTTTGCCTTTTTCGCTTTCTCTCTCTCTCTCTTTTTTTT
>VYXD01012323.1:0-22916 GCA_013397195.1 Hylia prasina | reverse complement strand
TTTTTTTTTTTTTTTTTTTTTTTTTTTTTTTTTTTAGAGGGAACCACTTGGACCATAACTTGAATCAAAACTTTAGAAAACGAGGCATCTAGAAAATTTGTCCGAATGCATTCCAGCTTCATTAAAGAATTTTAAACCTCCCCAAACTGGCAATTTTTTTAACTCAAAAAAGGACTGTTGTATTTGAAAATAGTGCCATAAAAGAATACCTCAGGCAGGAGATAGACTAAGGTCAAAACATAGTTCAGCCCTTGAAATTACTCGCTTTAAATTGTGTGTTTTCATCTCCCATCCCACATAACTGTGTGGCAAGGCTGTGCATTGCTACATGACAGCTCGTTCTGCTTTTAAAACAGCAGCACTTCAGCGGTAGCTAAATTGATGCTTTCTATGGGTCCATCACTTACCGAGGGTAATTGATTAGTGCCTGTGAGGGGCTCTGAGATCTGACAGATGACATGTTCTGAGCCTGCTAAATTATTTGAATAGATTTAGGAAGAAAAAGATTCAGAATTGGGTGTGATCCAGTATTACCTTTCCCAATCAGCATTTCCCCTTCCCATATTTTTGCTCAGTTAGAAAAAACCAAGCGTGCTAAGCCCAGGGAGCAGATTTTAAAGGGCAGCAAGAAGAGTTGAGCATGACACCTGTTAAAACACAACGGACAGCGTGTATATTTTTTCCACGGAGAGTTTCTCTGATGACTCCGTTCTGCTGTTTAAAGATTACAGCTTTAATCTAGCTCAAGAGAAGAAAGTGGAAAGTCCGTGGAGCTCGGAGCGATCCGACAGCACCGCAGCCCCAAACAACGCGCTGTGCTCGAGGCTCCAGCCTCACAACGCATCCTCTGTGGTGCAATTTGGAAGCGTTTAAGCTCAGCTGCCTTAAACACAGCCCGAACCAAGAATAGCCTCGGCTCCCGGGCACAGGTCAGGCGATGCTGAGTCACTTGCTGGCCGGGGCCCAGGCTCTCCAGCTGCCTTGGGCTCGGCCTCCTTAAAGCCACAACTTGTGCCTGCCGCACGCAGCCCCGGCTCCAGCTGGGCATGACCAGACAGGGATGGCACCCTTGGATGCCAGCGGCTTTTGCCAGATGCACCATCCCGATGTGAATTCCTGGTTCGCGCCGCCCCGTTTCCCTCCAGCTTCGGAGCGCGGCACTGCTGCTGCCTCGCTGCCCATTCAAAGCTACATTCATACATCTCTTTGTAATTATGAATCAACTCCCAGGCATCGGTGCACACCCCAGGCTCACACGGAACGGCAAACAATATACTGTCACGGGTTGCATCAGCTGCACGATGCTCTCTCATGCCTTCAGGCTTGCTAAAGCTGATCCAACGCTAATATAATAATAGCCTTTTTACCCGCCTCCTCCCCCAACAATTACCGGAGGCTTGGAAAGCCATTGAAATGCAAATAGCGCACGGAGAGGTTATTGGGAACCAGACTGGGAAGGTACAAATGCTGTCCTGCTAGTTTCCTTCAGCTTGACAAGAACGGGACCGTAATCCTGAATTTCTCTTTATATAAACAGGGAGAGAGGCAATATTGTGGATGTACAGACGGCCAAGGGTGGAAGCTGAAGGACATCTTCTCCAGCATCGCTTCTCCGTATCTGGGACCCCTGTTAGTCCCCTTAGCTGCTGCAGCAGCCGAGAATCGCACGGCACAGAAGCGTCTGCAGCTCCGATAACACGAGCGTGCCCAGCTGCACAAACTCACCGAAACGCGCTCAGCGCGGGTTGGAAAGATCTTGCCCCCACAAGGCAAGGCGCTGTGGAGCAGTTTGTCCCGTGGCCACAGATGAAAGTCAGAAATAAAGCATTCCTCCCTCTCCCTGCTATCCCACCGCATGCTTCAACCCGGGCGCTTCTACAGAGGACGGGACCGCCTCCCCCCGCCCCATCAGGGTCTGTTTGCCTGCTATCTTTTCAGGTAATGTTTCCACCAAGGACAAAAAAAAGGCTTTCTGGACCCAAGGCAGTCACGAACAGCAGTGTGTACCGGCTGCTGTGAGGTGACACGGGACTACGATGGCCCAGAGACTTCTTCAGGCTCTCAGTCCCCAAAAAGCCTCAGGAACAGCTCCTAAAAATAGGAGGTATCCTCATCCCCTTTTCTGTAGCAAAACAACCTATAAATATCACAAAGAAGCTGTTTACTCTGTTACTAACAATTCCCTACCCCCGTTCAAAAGAGACATAGAGAAGGTCCAGCACCCGGCGCACAAAGGATAACTTGTTTGCTTTGGCGAGGAGGCGGCTGAGGGCAAATCTAAGGTAGTTTATAGCTACCCAAGGGCCGTTATCAACGTGACAGAGCCAACACAGCTGGGGAGAGGCCAAAGAGTCAGTGGGAGGGACAGATGAACCCAGGAGAATCTTCTTGCCAAGGCAGTGCCACAGCACGGCCATTGGTCATCCCTAGGGAGGAAGGGGAGTTCTCAGCCCCGGAGGTTTTCAGACGTGGTGTGGCTGATGTAACCTGGCGTCCACGGGTCCCTCTCCGATGGGGCCTTTGGGCTGGAGACCTCCAGAGGTCGCTTCCAGCCAACAATTCCGTAGCTCCATAACCTCCACGTCAAACGCTTGGCATTAAAGGGTGAAACTGCAGCAGCTCCTTCCCCTGTACTTGTGTACTTTCCCTGGAGCGGGGCAGAGCGCCCAGGCCCGCACCACCGCCCCATCATCCCCGCGCCTCTGCTGCCTCCCAGCTGGAAGCGCTGCCGTCCGTGCCCCGGGGGTTCCATCGCGGGCACACGGAGCTCCCCCGGCACCGGGCCGCTGCTGCTGCTGCAGTCCCGACCCCTCCCTCCTTCCCTGCCCGTCTCCCCACCGCTGTTTTCGCCGCCCGGCTCTCCCCGCTCGATGGGGTGAGCAGCCCGACGGAAGGATGCGCGCGGGGGTCGCGTCTCCCCGAGAGGAACCGGCGGCAGGAGCCGGGGCTGGGCCGTGCCGGGGGTGTCCTCGCAGACACCCCTGCCCCGGGGCGGGGGCGCGGCCCGNGTGGGGGTTTATCGGGCACGGAGCCTGGCCCGGGGGGCTCACGGGGCCGCAGAGGTGCGCCCCGAGGAGGGGCCGCGGCCGGGAGGATGCACCCCCGGGGAATCGCCGCGGGGAGGGGGCTGCGCCCCGCGGGCCGCACCCTGCGCAGAGCACCCCGAATCCGCAGCGGATGGCGGGGTGCCAGCCCGTGCATCAAGGCCGGGCCACAGGCGATGCTTGTCCCCCCCTTCCTTCTCCCGATGCCCAGCCTGGGCTCTGCCCGCCTCCGGCCCCGCTGCTCCCCCGGTACGCACCGGTACCCGCAGGGAGGGCGGCCGGAGCCCCGCGTTAGGTGACGGTGTTGGTGACGGAGCGCAGAGTCCGCCTGCCGCTGGCAGTGTTACAGCGATGTTTAAGATGCGCGATGCTGCAGGTATAAAGCTCAGGAGCAGCCTGGGGCTCGGCTAATCCTAAACCGAGGTAGCCATGGAGGCACCGCGAAAGGAGTTTGGGTTTGTCTCTCTGCTCGCTGAGCTGTTGTTGGATTAGCGGATTCTCTGTGTGACCCAAATTTGTCGGGCTGCTGGTTGTATTCTCACTCTTTTTTTTTTTTTTTTTTTTGGTCCCACTGTAATTTCCGCAGATGAGAATAGTCTAACCCAGAAATCAGTCCCAGCCGAGCAGCAGCTAGGAAGGAAAAAAAAAATCCTGCTTTTAGGAGGATGGGGAGGAAGAAATTAAGATCAATGCAAAACTTACCATGATTCTTTGTCTCCTTAAAAAAACCCAACACTGCTTGAAAAGCAGTGTGTTTGAATGGAAAAGAAAGGTCCTTCCAGAGGTTATACAGAGAAAATATAGAGCAGTTATGGAAAAGGCCTCAAGAAAGTTTTTCTAAACAAAATCTGTTATTAGCTAGGAGGCACCCGGCAAGCACAGACTGGTTAGAAGATATGAAAGCAGATAGCTAACTGAACCCCAAGCAGGTTTTGCTGTTGGAATAGATTCAGTTTCCCATGAGTCAGCCTGGAATTAGTTTGTTTGCATTTGGTACTTACCTGTTTGTGCACCTGGAATGGTAACAGCGTGGTACAGAGCTGCTTATGCTGACCAGGTTAGCGGCTGCATTTTTAATTGGTGGGTATTAGTTTGACAGGCTGAGCTGAGATGGTGCAGAAAATCCTGATTTTAGGTTAAAATCATAAAAAAAAATTCTGAATAGTCAGTACTAACGCTATTTGCAATCTGTGTTGCTCACAACGTGGGCAAACAAAAATGCTGTTCTGTTTCATTTTGGAGCTCTTGGGCTGCAGAGTCAGTCCAGCTCGTCAATATCCTCGGCTGTGTTTGTATCAAAATGAATTTCACTGAAACACACACAAATCATTCCTGCCGGCGTGAGGCTTCACAGGTAATTAATTGAACAACATTAAGCTTGCCTCCTCTCCGAGCTGCTTTAAATTGCTTCTCCATGGCCACGGGTGTGCAAGGGGAAGCGGGCCCTGCGCTGGGACGCGCCGAGCCGAGGTGCTGGTGTGCGGCACTGCCTTTCCACGTGGCTCTGCTTCCTCCCCCGGTGTATTCCGGCTCTCCCAAACCATGGCCGGGTGCCTGCTCCTCCCTCCCTCTCTCTCTCGCTCTCCCAAATGTGTTGGAACAGCTTTGCAGCGCCCTGAGAGAGCCTTGGGAGCCCTTCCCCACCTGAGCACTGAGCTTTTGGGCGCCAGCACAACCTCCCGGGCATCGTCCTGTGCCCACGGGAAAATGACAGGGGTGGGAAGGCAGTGGGTTTCCCAGGCAGGGTGTTCTATGCCATTTCTTCAGAACAGCAGCAGTAGAAATCAACTTCTTCATTGCTGCTATTCCCTAGGTTTTTTTGGCTTCTTGTTCTGAAACAGTTGCTCCAGCGGTGCTGAAGGCAGGCTGTGGGCAGCCCAGTCTCTTGGAAGCTCGGAGATTTACAAATTACCAAGAACTAAGGATAACAAATAACAAAATGAGCGCTTAGCATGATTCCTGCAACTGTCGTCCAGATCCACTACTGACACAAGGCTGATGTGCGTCCTGTCTGTCCAGTAAAGCAGGAGCAAACCTCACTCTTTCATTTAAAAAAAAAATGTGTTTGGATTTCTCTTTGATCAGATTCTAGTGCATTTCCCTTCATTCACGGCTCCAGTGCCCTGTCAGACACAGTTGTGCCACATCCATGTGTGCCTCCAAGCTGCCTCTGCCCACAGGCGCTGCTTGTAGGGCACCAAACCCATTTGGCAGTGCTGCTAAACCCTGGTGTATTCCCAGTGTGCTGCCGGGCAGAGGCATTTAAGTATTTTGAGACGGTGGAGAAAACCAAACGCCCTGCAAAGCCTCCTGGCTGTAGCCAGAGGCAGACATTCCCTATGCCAGCACGTTGCACGGTGTTTTAAATTCACAGATCTGTGACTTTTCCAGAATGTAGCTATGTTTTGTGTGTATGAGTCATTCAGGGTTAACCACACGCCTGTGGAAAACAGTGAGGATCAAACAAGAAACTTTCCAGTCTTGTTATTTTCCCCTCTTCTGTCCTCAATCTCATAAACCAGTGCAGAAATGCACTGATGTATTTTCATGGAAAGCTTGCAAATTTGACCCCGAGGGCTTTCTGGAGGGAGTGTAAAGTTTCCTCTCGCAGGCCAGGCAGAAGGGGATGTGCAGTTTTTGTGCTTCAGGTTTTGTAGGAAAAGGTTGAAGATAAACTTCACTCTACAGAGAGAGCAGTTGGGCGTGTCCTCCAAAGTTGCCGTCTCGGTGCTGACAAGCAGCGTTGTCACCCGTGTCTTCACAGGCAGCATCTCACAGATCACCTCTCCCCTCGATTGCCAGCACCCAGCAGCAATTACAACAATTACTTAAATGTGAAAGGCAATATTAGACAGTATAATTGGCTGTATGTAACTGCTGCACAGATGGCTCCACACGACGGTGCCCAGCGGAGAGCACGGAGAAAGCAGAAAGGAGCCGCCTCTTTTCCAGATGTTTTCCTCAGGTGTCTGCACTCTGCTTTGCACTGGGTGGTGCAGCTGGCACAAAAACGGGTGCCAGTGCCAGGTGACCCTGTGTCTGTGCCCCATCACTTGCTAGGGTTACTCACCATGGATGCCCCAGAAGAGTTGCAAGGAGGAATTATTTGGACTAGAAGAGAAGGGTTTGGTTTGGCATTGTTGTCGAAACTGAAGGAGATAGCAGCATTGTACGAAGCTGCTAAAAATCTTTGTTATAATACATGATTGTGTTATTAAAGTTATAATTACCAGGTATCACTGGTGAGTCAAAGTAATACATTTAAAGAATAATTTTTACTTAGATAAAATGTCTTTAGTGCATATGACAAAGCAGGAGAAGCCAAATTGGTTTTCTTAGAAATTATCTCTGATCTTAGAACACATATGCATTAATTAAATGTGCCATGCTCAGATATTTATGTACATAGCTGTGGAAATAATTAATTTCCATTGTTCTACTTGTACTTTGAAACTTTTTCTTCTACTAGCCTAGTGATAAATGTGCTTGGAAATGGCTGTTTAACTCTTGAGGTTTTTTTCCCCTGCTACAAAAATGTGATTTTTTTCTTACATCTGTTGCAAACATTTCAGCCCTTAAAGCACATAAAAAAAGAAATGTCTATTGATCTCCTGAGCTGACTAGAATAAACTTTTAGAGCTACTTGGTTTAAACCCAAATTTGTTTTCTTCTTGGAAGAATACCTCCTGGAGGTTTAAGGCATTAACTTTACAATTAACTAAAGGAAAAACTGGGGTGTTATTAGACATTGCTTCTGAAGCCACTCAAATAACAAGACATATGTTTAATAAACTACATAATACTGATGGCAGAGAAAAGCTTTGCAATAATTCCTTTGTAAGCTGATTGATACAATTCACAATCAGTGGAAGTGCTCAGACAGAGGAGAATGGGAGAAGATGAACGTGGCACATCAAAATGCAGAACGTGGAAGGATTTTGAAAGGGAAACTTCAAAGTTGGGGATCCAGATGCTGGAGTCCCTAGCTGTGATTTAGGATGTGAGCACAGGAACGTGACTGCTGAGGGAACAACGCTTTTGAGAAGAAAACAGAGTCCTGATACAAGCAGAGAGAGAGGCGAGAGCTGCTTCTGCACTCAGAGATTTCAGTGGAGCTGCTCAAGGTCAGCTTTGGGTTTGATCTTCTGAGAGCTCAGCCTGCTGGTGTGATGGGGCTGAAGCTAGTGCTAATACACATTTATGAAACTGCCTTGCAGTCACTGCACAATCCTTTTCCTTTGCTTTTCAACCTTGCCTAGGAAACACAGAAACTTACTGTGGGAGGAGAATGGGGCAGCAGGCAGAAAGCTGATGCTGAGTGTGAGCTCTGTTTCCCAACCACATGAGCAGCACCTTCAGGAAAGGAGATGGCCAGGCTGCTGCAGGGATCTGGTGCAGTCACCACGTACATGTGTAAAAAAAACAAAGGGAGTAAAACCAGAGGCATTGGCAAGATTTTGGAGGCCGGTGGCTCAGACAGGGAGGAGGGAGGCTGGGAACAGTGGGAGGGAGGGTGCAGACAGGGAGCAGCACAGGCTGGAGTCTCAGCCTCTCCCCACCTGACCAGAACACCCCACGTTTGCTCAGGAAGGAGCTGTGGGAAGGCAGGGACAGCAGTGGCCAGGCAGGAGCTCTGCAGTGCAGCTGTCATGACAGGGCAGAGGCCCTCAGCCAGAGGAGAAGGCTGAGCCCCCCGTGCTGTCCCAGAGCCCTGCTCCATCTGTCAGCATTACCTGAGTCTTCATTCCCACTACTGCTCTGCTGCTGATTTTAAATAGCACAGTACAACAGGAGCATCACACATCCCAAGTGATGAACCAGCATTTTTACCATGTAATTCCCTATTTACCTACTTTTAACTACAGCACCTCCTCTTGATCTTTATCTGATGAGAACAATCTTTTTCCACTGGGAATCAGGTGATAAGCATTTAATCTCCTGCTTCAGTTTTCTTTGGGCTCCTACATCACTGACTTTGTCATCAGTCGTTCTGCACTGAGTTATGCACAAAATGCTTTCGTGCCACACTTTGTTGTGTGGGTGATAAACAGGCGTCTTTGGCAATAGGCAAATTCGTAGTCATTACTTAATGTGTAAGCAGAAATCAAATGGCTAATGTGAATGTGCATTGTAATCTTTCTGGGTGGACAGCAGGCAGGAAAACATGGAAGCAGCTGTTGTGGTGTAATCCCAGCTGGTAACTCAGCCCCACACGGCCGTTTGCTCACTCCCCCACGTCGGGATGGAGGAGAGAATTGGAGGGGTAGAAGTGAGAAAACTCGTGGGTTGAGATGAAGGCAGTTCAACAGGTAAAGCAAACCAAGGAATTCATTCCCCACTTCCCAGGGCAGGCAGGTGCTCAGCCATCCCCAGGACAGCAGGGCTCCATCACCTGGAACAGTCACTTGGGAAGACAAACACCATCACTCCAGTGTCCCAAGCCTAGGATGACACTTGTTCTTTTTCCATCCCTGAAAAGCCATTTTTAACCATTCTCTATCCTTTGGAGCTGGTTCAGTGCTAATTTCCCCTTGGCCTCTTGCAAAGTGCTCAGGGTGTGGGAATAAAATAATGACACTGTCCACATCCTTTCCCCTCTAAGTATATACTTTGTTCTCCCTTAAGAAATCCCCAAACAAACAGCAAGAAAGTGGAAAGGAAAGCCAGCTCCCTTTCTTATCAGATACACCTTTAAGTTATTGAGGGTTACCTGGAGCATTTTCCCACAGTGCCAGGGAGGGTCAGAGATTTGCAGAGCTCCTGTGAGGGCTGGGACAGGCTGAGCTCCTCCTGCCCTCCTTCATCCTTGGCCACAATGTCCTGATACCCACTCCAGGCACAGAAAGCTGGGCATCACCCATCCTCATCACAGGTGCTGAGCTGAGCTCAGGCACACCCCAGAAGGGGCTGAACCTTAAATATTTCTGCTCTAAACCTTTCGGCCTTTTGCTCCAGGTGCTATTGATCTGGGACTAATTGGAAGCAGATGTTGGCAGTGCTGTGGCAGAGCCCTCTGACACAAACCTCAAAGAACAGCTATCATATTAAAGTTGCTTAGAAAACATCACCTGCTCCACGCTCTGAGATGGCAGAGAGCCCTGGAAACCTGGAAAGCTTTGAGTGCTGATACTGAAGAACACTGTTTTGATTGGCATCTTATGTTGCCAGAGCAGGGCTACGTGGTCTGGGGCCATCCTGTGATGGAAGAGCTGCTGAAACATTTGTGGGGTCAGAGGGAGGACACTGCTGTGGCGCCAGAGATGGGGCAGACCTGGGCATCAGCTGCCAGCCCAAGGCATTTCGCAGGAAACCCCCACACAAAGCCTTTCCTGGCTGTGGTGCTGCTGACCTTGGTGGGGCTTTGCTTTCCCTCAGAGCTGTTTAGGGCTGCTGCTGGCACCCAGAGGT
This sequence comes from Hylia prasina, assembly GCA_013397195.1. Lineage (NCBI taxonomy): Eukaryota > Metazoa > Chordata > Aves > Passeriformes > Sylviidae > Hylia > Hylia prasina. The sequence goes on along the minus strand of VYXD01012323.1, from coordinate 13,464 downwards.
GTTTGTCTGTCTGTGGCAGGGCTCCTTGCAGCCTCCATGCCAGCCCCTGGTAAACAGGGCAGGATCTGTGCCAGCCAGCCACCAGATGCAGCTGTTGGCAAAGACAAGTCAAGGATGCTTCCTTCTGGGTTTTAAACCTTGCTGTGGAGGAGTGGGAAAGGCTGTGCAAGAGGGCAGCAGATGAGAAACTCCTCCCTGCTGTGTTTTCTGTCTGGTGTCTGCAGAGGGACCTGCTGGCAGCTCCTGGTGTGCCCGTGGCAGCACAGATGAGCCCCCAGCTGCTCCCCCGGGGCTGTGGGGCATGGCAGGGTGTGCAGGGTGGTGCTGCTCCGTCAGGTGCTTTGGAAGCAAGCTGGAGCTCTGTCCTTCCACACCAGCTGGGGAGAAGATGCCTTCAGACCTTTGTGCAGCCCTCAGCATGGTGCAGGCTGGATGGGCACTGCATCCATCCCTTGAGCATCCAGTGTGTGGCCCAGCAGGTGAGGGCTCAGAAGCAAGTCACCAAGACACCCTTTTAGCCCTGCCCCACGTCGTGGTGCCAGTAGTGTCTGCTGGCAAGGAGCAGGCTAGCTGTGCTGGCCACGTTTTCCTCACCAGCTCCATCACTCCTGCTGGGCGTAGAGCTTATTGGGTACCACTGCCAGATAATTGATGTTATCCCTGGTAAGCCTTGAAATCAAATTGCAACAGACACGTGCTCCTCACGCAGCTGCCCTGGCGCACAGAGCCAGGGTTATCCCGTGGCTTAGAGCCCAGGTGAGGTGTGCTGCCCTGAGCTGCAGACTTCAGAGCTTGCACGGGGGCTGTGCCTCCTCTCCTGCCCCGTCCCGGGGCACTGGCTGGAGGAAAGGGCAGGGCTGGGGTTCCCAGCAGGGACCTGAGGGCAGCAGACGCTTGACAGGGTCAGGACAGCAGTGCCCTGGCTGTAGTGGAGGCTTTTAGGCATTTCCCTCAATAGGTTTCAAACACAATCACCATCAGTCCCTCCACAAAGAGAAAGTCTTCATTATGCAAATTCTCATCTTAAAGCTTTATTCATGTGCTTCCTGGCAGGCTTTCCTTTAATCTCAAGAGCGAGATTGCTTGGAATTACCATACACCCTTGTTAATTGCATTAAAAAAAAATATAGCAGAGGTTGTTTTTGCCATAATCAAGAGTGATTTTTGATTAGTACTTCTGAAAATCAAAATGTTTCGCTGAGAATGGAGAGCCAAGGACAGCAGCATTCCCTCATCCCCTGCAAGGAGCAGGGGTCATCCCAGCTGGGGGAATGTGTCCCACTGCTCTTCACTGGTTGTGCCCTGGGCTGGAGTGATGTACCCCCAGCACCAGCTGTTGGTCCCACTGCTGGGGTGGATGCAGGGGGCTGCTTCTCCCACCCTTTGCTTCCCAGCAGAGCCCTTCCACCCCTTGCCCTGCCCAAGCTGACAGCTTGTTTGTGCAGGGCAGCCAGTCTTCCCTGGCAGACTGGAGCTTCAGAGTCTGCTTTTCAAGGCAATATTACCTCGAGGAGGAGGAGGAGGTCTGTGCTGAGGAGGCAGCCTGGCCTCTCTGGAGCTGCACAGGTGCTGCCCCACCAGCACTGCTCCCAGAGACTGTCAGTGACAGCCCAGCTCTGAGGAGCACTGCTCTCCCTGCACACACAGAACTGTGCCTGGGCCTGAGCAGTCAGCAAGAGTTTGGGATTCACAAGTAAATTTCCCACACATCTGGCAGTGGCAGTGCCCAGACAGCAGAGGTGGAAGCACTGGTGAGTCTGAGGCTCTGCTCTGTCCTGACAGGGATCTGCTCTGCTCTGGTGCTGTTGTGCCGTCGCCTGCACCAGGAGAGCTCCCTGGGGACACTCAGTGCTGCCCCAGGCACCCCAGCTGCTGCAGGGCACCCCCCTGCCCATGCAGGAGCAGCCATTTACTCCCCACAGACTTGTGGGGCTGTGTCTCTGCTGAGATGGCAGAAACCAGCCTGGCCTGCAGCCCAGAGGTCCAGCAACACAGCTCTGCTCCCAAACCCCTCCTTCCCCAGGGCCCTGCCCAGAGGTGCCAGCACAGCCGTGGGTGCCCAGCCTCAGGGCACCACCTGTGTGTGCCAACATCACAACCTGGAGCCAAAAAGATGAGCTTGGTCACCCTTTTTGGCTACCACAGCTCTGCTTTCCTCCTGCTCCCACACCCTCTGCATTGCTGCTGAGGTGGATGCATAAAAGTCAGGCAGTTGGAATTACTTTCTGCTGCCCTTGTGCCTGCTTTGCATTCTCCCCTAATCTCCCGGGCTGTCAATCTCGGAGCGTCGCAGGCTCTCTATTCCCAGGGAAGCTAAACACATATATATTGCACAAAGAGATCCGTGGGCTGGCACTAAAAATGGAATACACCTCTCTCCCAGTGCTGCAGACGGCCTGGCAATATACTGGGTGTGAATTATGATACTGTAATTCAAGCTTTGTCAAACAGTGGGGCTTAATTAGAATATATATATAATTGTAAAAACTAAAAAGCTGACGAGTACAATTGTTTGAGCTGCCTGCTACAGAAAATAATGAGGAGAGAATACATTAAGGCACAAAACCCTTCTACCTTCAAAGAGCAGCCAGCTCTGATTAAAAGTACCCCTGGCAAGGCGAGGGGACTCAGCAAGAGGTGGGGGAGTCTGCAGTGCTGGCTTGGCCATAACTCTCAGCCCTGTTTTACAGCTTCTGCTGGACGCAGCTCTGTCCCCCACCTCCCCACTCTGGCTTTGGGGGATTCATACTGGGAGCCGTGTGACGTCCCAGCTTGGTCTCTGTGGATTGTCAGATTAAATAAAAATATGGAAAACGTACCTCATTTGCCTATTCCCCCCTTGCCATAGAGCTGTAGTCCCATGGGTGCTCCAGTGCCCCTGGTTGGTGGCACACAGGGCTGGAATTGCCCCCCTTTGCCCCGGGGGATGTGCATTTTCTCCCAGCAGCCAGAGAGCAGAGTTCTTCCAAAGACCCAGCGCAAGGGTAGGGAATAACATGACCCACACTAGCCTAGCCATCAGCCCTGACAGGGATCCCACGCTGCTCCCCAGCACGGAGCAAGCAGCAAAGGAGGGTTTTGCATATCATATGTTGTGGCCCTGTGACAGGCTGTAGGTGGGGATGTCCTACAGGGAGGTGACACGTCAGAGCAGGCACAACCCTGACTCTGCTTCGTGGTCGTTATTCAAACTCTGCTGCAGCTCAGCAGCGTGCGAGTGCTGATGTGTAGGAATGGGCCCCAGCCTCTCCTGAAAAGTATAAATCTGTAAAGATACTGCATGAGTTCCCATCAGAGGATGGGCTTTGGAAGCTCCACTCCTCCAGTGATTGTGGAGCAGTGTCAGGGCCCCAGGAGCAAAGGGATTGCACAGGACAGGGCAGGGAGCAGCAGTGCTGCCTCCAAAAAAACTGCATACCAAGAGCTGGGGGGGTTTTCAGTGCCTGGCCATGAAGTACCAGATTTGTTACCACTTAATAACAGAGTAAAAGAACAAGGAGAGCATTCCATTCTTATCTGCTGGAGTGAGCAGGGAAGTTTGTGTGCCTGTGATGGCAGTGCTTGCTTATTGATCTATAAAAGGTCTAATACATCCCTGTAACACCCTTTGCATGAAATAGAGATGTCAGCTTCAATTAACTGGCAGTCCCCAGTGCCTAGGGGAATCTTGGAAAAGATTGGTTGGTTTGCCAACGGGCAGCCTTGGGAAAGCCCTGGGTAAGGGGCTGTGCCAAGCACTGCCCTCCTTGGGAAGGTTTTACCAGGCAATTCAGTGCATCCATGGTTTTCCCAACCCTCACTTGGGCAGCATTCCCACCTCTCCTGGGAGAGCCCCCAGGATGCAGCTCCAGCTGAGGACTCTCCAGCAGTTGTTGTTTACCTCAGCCCCATGAGGATGGGGTGCCCTGGGGACCTTTCACCCCTTGGCCCCCTCGTGTGCCAGCTGGCTCTTTGGAGAGTGGTTTTGGAAGGGGCACCCTCCTCTCATCCTGCAGGGAGAGTTGCCAAGGGGAGCTGTAACCAAACCCAGGGGGGCTGTAAGCGCTTCTCAGCTGGCAGGTCCAGTGAGCCCCCCAACGCGTGGCAGGGGGAGCCCATTTTTTTGGGACAGTTTTCCCTGCCAGGCCCACTCTGGGGACATCTCCCTGCAGCCCCACAAGCCCCATAGCCCCCACTAGAAGGTGTGAGCTGCACACACCCCCCAGCTGTCCACTCCTCCACTCGGCATTTGTGCTGCTGCACCGAAGGCGAAGCGTGGGGAGGACACACTAACACAGCAAGTCAGTGCCTTAATAGTGCCTTAATCATGGAGAGCACAGGGAGCAAGGGAGAGGGAAGGGAGGGCTCCTGGCATATTGATGAAAGTTGGTGCTGCCACCACATCCCTCCTGCCAGCTCACATGGTGACAGAACATCTTCCTCTTTCGGGTTGGTAACGCTTCGCATCCCACCAGAGACGCGACGTGGGTTTCCCCTTCTGCCTATTTTTAAGCAGGCTTTTAAATAGAAAGACAAAAATGATGAGTCCTGTTAGTTCCTGGAAATCTGGGGAAAAGCCATTCTGGGAAAGGAAGACTGCACCAAGTTGTCAGGCTGACAAGGCTGGGGCAGTTGGCCAGCTCAGTGATGAGCGTGTTGAGTCTCAGCAGGGATGTTGGTGCTTTGGCAGTCCCCGTGCAAGCCCTGGAGCTGGGCAGGTGCTTTTCAGCACTGTAGATTGTCTTACACATTTCTGCCTTTGCTCCTTCGCTCTGACAGACCACTTGTTAACCCCGTTAACCCAGGCTGGCAGGGCAGGAGAGCTCTCACAGTGCCAGTATTTCACCAGCAGTAAGGCCCAAGAGGGAAAGATTTTGGGGAGGGAGGCTGAGGGCGGCAGACACAGCCCTGCTGTGCTGAGCAAGAGGCTCTCCCTGTGCATGTCACAGGGATTCTCCCTGCATCGCCTGCTGCAGCTCCATGAGAAACACAGCGTGGGCTGGGACACTCATTTCCACACACCCCCTCCAGCAGTGCCTCAAGCCGAGCCTTTGCCAGGGGAGAGAAGCCCACAGCGACTTCCCAGCCCCTGCCCCTGCCCAGACATCACCCTCGGGGCTGCTGAGTGTCCTCTGAACAGACAGCAAATGAGATGAGAGGTGATGTGTGAGCAAGTGGAAGCGGAACTGCAGCTGTTGCAGTACTTAGTGACCACTCTCAGTAGAAGTTTTTCACTGAAAGGCTGATACCTGCTTTGTGATGGACTGGTGCCTTCCCATTGTTATTGTCCTTGTCAGTAAAGCTTTAAATTTATTCATGAAGCACGCTGGAGCTCAGGTGGCAATAGCTAAATCCATTTAGCAGTAGGAATAAGAGGAAAGCCATTTTAATGTTCTCTTGCAGTGCTGCAGTACTTAGCAAACCCAAAGGATATTAATTACTCAGCATGCTCTGAGATGTAAAAGCATGAATTTATCAAGACAAATACATTCAGAACTAGGGTAAGTCAACAGTAATTAATGCCATGCAAAAAAGAGACAGAGAAAGGAAGGATTAGCTGGCCCTGTTGCAGGAGAACATGATGTAGCCCTGAGTTATCCCTGGAATATGGGACTGGAGTTGTGGTGAGGCATCTCTAACAAAAATATCTGCCTGTGCCTGTCACGTATATCCCTGGGATGGGGGTTTGGTCCTGGTTCACATTTCCAAGGCAGAATGATGCAGGCAGGCTCTGCAATGCTAAGTTGTGCTTGGCAGCCAGCAACAGCTTTTTCATGCAAAACCTTTGATGTTGGAAGGCACTTGAGAAGAAGAGGGGCATAGGGCTTTTTTGTTTGCCACTGAATTTGTCTGCACTGTCCCAATGTTTTCATGGTGTTTAGCAATCATATAATTGTGAGCACAGCCAGAGATGAGTGGCAGCTCGAGAGATGAATTAGTAGGCTCTCCTTGACAAATTTAAGCATAAACATGTGTCTTTATACCACATCCATTAGGGCAGGCAAATGGAAAATCCAGAGATGGCGGCTCTGCATTTAAAATTAACAGTCACAGCATTTGGAGGGGGCTGATGTTCTTCCTCATCACCAGTGTTGGGTCAGGCTTGGGAAAAAACAGCAACAAACTCAAGCAATTTGAGCAGGCAAGTCTAGCCATGCCTTATTTAAAGGTGGTTTACTCTGTGTGCAGTGAGTACAGCCCAGTGCTGATTTTTTGTCTCCAGGTCATGGGGATGACACAGATGACTTCAACCTAGAAGATGCCCTGTTTGACCCCGTCACCAGGCGCCGTAAGTCACATTTATGCATTGCTTTAAAGAGGAGAAAACAAACAGATGTTCGCAGATGTGGTTTGTTCTTTGGGATCTGATGCTGGTGGGAGGGTGGTAGAGGATACAACTGCCTCATCCTCTCTGCCTGGGAGACACGGGGTCTGGGTTTGCACACAGGTGGAGCTGGAGACAGTCCTGGGGACTGTGAGGAGCCACAGAGCACACCTGTGCCCTGAGGTGGCAGTGGCAATGAACTTGCCCTTCTGGCTTCCTTGCATCCCTCAGTAATGCCTCCCAGCAGGCCTGGCCCTGCTGGGCAGGATCCAGTGCATCATCCACTCCCTTCCCCAGCCGGGGAGGGCAGCTGGCTGTGCCTGGGCAGGCAGGGACAGTGCCAGGTGTGTCCCTGCTCCCGTAGCAGTGTGGTGCCCAGGAAAGCAAACGGTGCTGAGGTCAGTGCCCTGCTTCCCTGGAGTTCCAGGGCAGCCCAGCAGCCAAGGGAAACTCACTTCCTCAGGAGGTGCCTCCCTGCAGCATCCAGCATGCTGGTGTTTTACACCCCAAGGACAAAACCTAACTGCCAGCACTGCAGCTGAGGGATGGGAGGAGCTCATCTCCCTCCCTGGGAAATGTCACACTCTTCCCCCAGTGCCACTGTGCACCCACACACACCTCTGGTGCTCTCTCTGCTGCCCAGCCATGGAGATGCTGTGGCAGAGCTGCAGATGCCAGCAGCACCCAGGACCCCTCACTGCCCAGCAGCTGATGGTGGCTGTCCCCAGATCCAGCAACCATGAGCAATGCCAGGCTCTGGGATCAGGCAGAATATACCCATGTGTTTCAAAGGGAAAGCTGCACCAGTGTTTGAAACCTCCATCAAGAGGTGGACAACACTTGTGCTGTGTTACTCTGGAGTTTGTGTGGAACAGAGGATGCTCTCTGCAGCTCCCCTGCAGTGTGCCAGGACAGACCACGGGGTATCACACTTGGTCACAGGGCTGATGCAGCTCACCTAGGATTTTACAAAAGCCCTTTAGTGCAGCATGTGAGGAGCCCTGGTTAGAAATGACTAATGGCCACCTCATGTGGAGGGCGAGTGGTGTTCTCCAGGCTGGAGTCCCTGCAGTGAGGGAAGGGAAGAGGCAGCAATGTCCCCATGGCCTCCCCAAGAGCTGCATCCCACTCTGGATTCACCCTGCCAGCCCCAGAAAAAAGCAATCCAAGGCTCTGGAGTTGGGTCACATCAAACCACACCAGCACACTGGAAGTGAAGCCCAGCAGCATCACTCCAGTCTAATGGAAATTAATGGGAATGGAGCAGCCACAGCTCTGGCTCATAATTTATTCATATACTTGGTAATGCCAGCCACTATTAATAGGCAGTGGTTTCCATATTGCTCCCTCCCTCCCCCCTCAATGGCTGGGTGCAGCCAGGGGGGCTGGGAGCTGAGTATCAGGGTGTCACTGAAAGCCCTCCAGCTGACAGGGAACCTCCTGTGCATAACCCAGCACAGGAAATTGTCTGTCATTGCACTGACTGACCAGGCCAGGGACACCAAAACATCCTCACTGCTGCTTTCCACGCTGATTGCAGCAGATTGCTGCAGCTCCCTGCTCTCCACCAGCTGGGATGGGATGCTGGCCCAGCTCAAGGCAGCCCTGTGGAGCATTTTCAGCCTGTGTGCAGGGTGTTCATGACCCTGTGCCCTGAGTTTACAAATGCAGATGTCAGAAAGTTGTGGTGAAGTCTTTGCCATTCATCCTCAATCCAGAGGTGACATTTTTGGTGATGCCTATGACTAACACGTTTCCTCCCCATCTGTTTTGTCACAGCCACTCCCAAGGGCCCCAGGAAGCCAGCAGGTGGGACAGGTGAGACCTCCTTGCATTCACATCATCTCAGCTCAGTGTGGGGTGCACTTCCCCCGGGATTGAACTGTGTGAGGGCTGCCCTGAGTGCTGCTGCCTCAGCAGCTGCTTTGGGACCCCTTTACCTGCCCATGGGGAAGCTGGAGCTGGTGTGTGCACCTGCACTGTTCCTGTGCAGCCAGAGAAGTGCAATATTGATATGTCTGTCCATGCTGAAGGTGAGTGGCAATGGAGCATTTACAACCAAGGCAGAATTCTGCACACTTTGCAGTATCCTAATGGAGAAGACACAATTCACTGCTCAGCTACACAAGGGCTTTTGTTCCTGTCTGCACGGCACCTGCTAGCTTTCCTTCCAGGAGGAAGTCCAGAGGACATTTTCCTTCCTTTTTTTTTATTCCAAGATATCCCCAGCCTCCACGGAAAGTTCCATCTTGGGGACTCCAGGGGAGAATGGGTCTCTGACTGTTGGTGCACATCAAATTTGCTGGCTGGCCAGCTCCCAGCAGTGCCATGGCTGAGAAAGCTCCCTTAAATTCACATGAGGTTTGTTGCCAGCAGCTCCTCTGGCTCAGTTCTGGCCAAAGAGTCCTGGTTAAAAATACAGCACAGTCACAGGAGCTGAAGGGTTGTCCCACAATAAACTGCATCAGAGGAGCTCTCACAAGTAAATCTGCTCACCCCAGCGTGAGGATCTTGGCACAAATTTAGGCAAATTCAACTGTCTGGCTCCTTGGCCACTGTGGTCTTTGCTAGGGACAAGAAAAGCCAAGTGCCAGAGGCACAGGCAGCACTTCAGTGTTTGGATCACAGCCTGAATGAGAGGCTGTTCCACCCAGTAAACTCCCCCTGGGAAATGGACATGTGGAGGCTGAGGCTTTGTCTTAGCCACTTGCTTCTTCCCCAGGGAGTGTTTTTTGGATGAATAGATTAGTGGATTCCTGTGCTCTGGCCCCTCTCTGTGCATGCCCTGCTCAGCTCAAGGTCACTCGTGGGCACAGGGAGCAGCGTCCCAGCCACTGGCTTGGTCCCACAGCCCCTTCTCATCTGCAGCAGCTCTCAGGAGATGCTGTAAGTACCAGCAGGACCCTCCCAAAAGTGAATTATTTTGGGATTTCTGGGGCTGGGCAGCAGCCACAGCTTGGATGGGGAGACTGAGATGGTGGCCAGGCTTTTCTGAAGCTTTTGTGATAGGTCACGACTGAGCAGCAAAGTGGCTGGATGCCCTTTCCAGCTCCAGCCTGATGTGGGAGGCCCTGGCAATGGTGCAGCACCATTGCACAACACCCACAGAGCGGGGTGTGTGCCAACAGCCTTGTGCTGTCCCCACCCACAGGACTGTAACCATCCCCTCTCTCCTGCAGACTTCGATTTGGCTGATTACTTTGACACGCCCGTGGAGACCACCACCAAGCCAGCCAAGCCAACTCCCAGGCCCTTCCCCAGGCCGGGAAAGCCAGGTAATAATGCTGAGCTCCCTGCAGGCTCCAGCAGCCCCAGGGCACCCGGAGGGAGGGGTGCCCCAGTGCCAGCTGAAATCATGTCAAGAGCACTGAGCTGGCCCAGTGCAGCCCCAGTCTCCAGCAGGGTGGGGGTTCCCCACACAGCACTCATCTGAACCCACGTTTCAGAGGGTAACATCATTTTGGGGTTTTTTTTCTCCTCCCTTCAGACAGTGGCTTTTGGGATGTCATTCGCACCACCACGACCAGGCAGCCAAAAACTACAAGAGCCCCTCCTAAACGTAACCCAGGTGAGCACCATCTCCACAGCCCCTGCTGCTGGCACTGGGGGAGGAATTGGGATGTGCCATGATGGTGGCACCGCCCTCACCCTGGTATTTCCATCCTCTGGTCTGTCTGCTCACCCGAGACACCTCGAGAAAAAAAAACTAATATCAAAAACCACAGAGAGGAGAGGACATCTGAACATTGCCCTGCATTTCCCAGGGGAATGGACCTTTCTGGACCTTGTTTCATTTTCATGCTTGCTGGAAGGCTGTGAGCTGGTTGGGCTCCACTGGCAGACACCCACAAGCTCAGGGCACCCTGTCAGCTGGGCATTTTGCTGCCTGCCCAGGTTTGGATCAGAATAAACTCAGGAGTGCTCTGGTGGGAGGGCTGAGGAGCTCAGCTGGCTTTGTGTCGGGGTTTTAGCTGCTGTTTATCTGAGACAATGTCCTCTGTCAGAGCCAGACAGCTCGTGGGACCAACTGAGCATTCACAGAGGAAAATAACTCCAAGGACTCAAGCCACAGGCACGTGAGCACGGTACAGCCACCTCCCTCCCTTCCACTGGCTGGGCCCTCGGGGCACCAGTTTGGCTCTGACTTGTCCTCCTGGCCCCATTTATCTGATTGCCTGGCACTCCAGCTGTGAGGACACTGTTTCTGCAGGAAGGACGTGGCATTTCCCACCACAGCAGTGCTGGGGCATGGAACAGGATGGGTTTGGAAGATCTGCCATGAGGCCCCATAGCAGAATTCAGAAATGCTTGTGTCTGGAACTTCATCTCTTTCAACAGTGTCTTTCCCTGATGAATGAATTAATTGTGTAGTTCCTTAGCCTATCACCATGCTGCTAACCCTGGTCTTGTTTTCTAGAAAAGGATCCTATGGATTTTGACTTGGCTGATGCCCTTGATGATAAGAACGATAGGAAAGATCCTGGGAGGCCGGACGTGAGGCCAGGTGAAGGTAGGCTGACCTCTCCTCTCTGTCCTGCTTGCTACCAGCCCTGCTGTTCCCTGGGGCCTGCAGGAGATCCTTCCCAGCCTGTCACCATCCCCACCAAGGGATGGGATAAAGAGAAACAGGTCCAATGTCCTGCCCACTGCCAGCATCCACCGCCCCTCTCCTGCCTGCTCAGAGTGGGGACATCTCCAGCTTCATCCTGGGGAAGGAAGGAGCCTCTTCCTCAAGGGTCCCTGGCAGAGAGGAGCTCTTTCTAACAACTTGCTCCCTGTCTGTGTGCAGGTTTTCTTCCCCGCAGGGTCTCTTCTGATCCATTAATTTGCTGTGGTTGAGTTCCCCCCATCCCCTGACAGCTCTTTAACCGAGGCCATGGGCTGCTGGGGTTCACAGTCACTGCCAAGGTGTAAATCTAGAGCAGGCTCAGCTCCTGGCCTAACACACCCTGTGGGCTGGGAGGGTTCTTTTTCCACCTCTGAAATACTCTGGTGAATGAATCATTTGTCTGTGAGGATTGTTCCCCTGAGCACTTGAGCTGGGAAGCAGACTTTGCACGGCCGGTTTATTGATGTCAGGATGCCTGTACACCCTGCTCACGTGCCTAATTAACAGGCAGGTATTTTATTACATTGTATTAACTAGGTGACTTGTCTGCACTTTGGTATTCTGGGCTTGCTGAGTTTTCAGGCTCCTGCAGGAAAGGTTGAGGCGTTGAGCTGCTGGAATGTGGCACTGGTCCCAAACCAGCACACACATTCCTTCCCCCAGCATCCCTGCTCCCTGGGACCTCTCCAGGCTCTGGCATAGTCAGGGCTTTCATTCTTTTCACACTCATTACTAAGGCCATAAATCTGTTTTTTTGTGGTAAGCTGATGAATAAGGCAGTCTCTTCCACGCTGTTCAGGCAAAGGAAATCCTCCCCAATGCACAGCATCAGAGCAGGAACCTTTTGCTGTCTCAGCTTTGGGGCTCTGCTCCCATCACTCACCTTGCTGCACCCCAGGGCTCCCTCTGGGCCTGGAGCTGAGACATTCAACAGCACCACTCCTTCAGCTGCAGATTCACAGACCCTGTTTCTCTGTGCTTATCCTCCATTAATTAGACTTGCCCACTACAAGGTAATTTTTTCACGTGTACTGAAACATGCTGGAGCTCAGTTTTCCCCCTGGACCGTTCTGTCTCTCTGGGAAGGATGAGGGTCAGCTCCTGCCTGCAGGACCCCAGGCCCAGCTGGTGCAACCAGGGGCTCACTGCTCCCCAGCAGCGTGACCATAGCACACACAAACCACTTCTTCCTGCCTCCTCCACTCTCAGCTGAGGCTGACCACCCAAACATTCATGAACTCTTAAATTATCAGTCATCACTCTTAAAAACCAGTCATTTCAGTTAAAAAAAAATAATCCACTAGCATTTAAACTAGTCAGTTATTACCTCTACTATGACCTTAAAGTAATTCAGGGTAGACTGGTACTTTTTGACCCGTCCCAGCTCCCTAGTGGGGCTGATCCCAACCTCTGGCACAGCTGTGGCTCCCTCAGGTGCCAACCACTGTTTGTTCCCATTCCTTTTAAAGGCTTTTCAGACGATGACCTGGCCAGCATTGTGGATGGTGGCTACAGCCCAGACAAGAAGAAGGGTGAGTGGTGACCTGTGCAGGGTGGTTTTCTTTGGCAGTCCTGGCTCGGGGTTACCCCCAGCTCCTAGAAGGAGCCCTGTGCACAGCTGTGCTCACCTGGGGAGCCAGGGGGAATGTTCTTGGCCTCTCTGATCACACCTGGTGCCATTGGAGATGCTTAATGTTGATTCCATGGAGACCCTGCAGCTCCAGCTGCCATGAGGGCAGACAGGACCTGTGTCTCCCCTGTCACCTCGAGGGCACCCTGGTGCCATGTGTGGTACATGCCTTTGTTTGCCTTCCACCACACGACCACCAGTGTCTGGAACAAGGGGGAAGTGCAGCAACAATCCATCCACAAGGATCCACAGCATCAAATATTAAAAGCAGTCACATAAAGAGCTGAACACCATGAGCCTAATCAACATTTCATAAATCCCCGTGCCAAGGACAAGACGCATCAGAGGCATTAACACAATGCTGACCTGCTTCCATAAATTCAGGATGTGACTTTCCAGTGGGAGCAGCTTCTCCTCCCAGCCCAGTATGTCAAAATAGACTTCAAGCCAGTTGAGGGTTCCCTGACATGATGGGAAGTCACCTCCCTGTGATGGCACCCGTGTGCTGTGTAACATTGACAGCCCTTCAGGCATTCCCTTGAGCAGTGGAGGTGTAAAAGGTGAGGGTGAGGGTCATTGTCAGACACAGGCAGAGGTGTCCCACACAGAGGATCCCCCAAACCTCCCCCGCACACACACAGAGGGAGAGGAGCAGCTTCAAAGCCCTCAGAAGGAAAAGAGATCAGCCCAGTGGAGTGTGGGGCAGCAGAAATGCTGCATCCCATGGAGACACCTGCCCACCCCAGGCCAGGGCTGCCCTGCCACCCCTCTCCTGTGTGTCCCCTCCCTCCCAGCAAGGGGGGAACAGAGGAGTGCAGGGCACTGACAGGATTGTGTCTCTGCAGGTGCCAGCGGCAACACCGACAACAACGACTACAGCGGAGGTGGGTGACACTGCAGGGGAGCTCTGTGTGTGTGTGT
>VYXD01012322.1:0-20343 GCA_013397195.1 Hylia prasina | reverse complement strand
GGAATGTCCTGGGTCCCAACACCCCCACAGCCTGTTCTGGACATGCGTGGGAGCCCCAGGATATGAGCTCGCAGGGGCAGTGCTGCCTCCTTGTGGACAGAGAGTGGTACTGCAGCTCTCGCCAGAGCCCATTCCTGATGCATGTGGTAGCCCTAAGCTGTGAGCTGGGGGGCAGTACTGCCAGCTAGTGGACAGAAAGTGGTACTGCATCTCTCCCTGAGCCTCTCCACGCCTTGTGTTGCGGCCCTGGGCTGTGAGCTCGTGGGTCAGTACTACTGCCTTGTGGACGGAGAGTAGTACTGCAGCTTGCTACCTAACCCCTTCTCAGAGCCTGTGGCTGCAGCAGCCAGTGAGCTTGGGGGCAGTACTGCCACCTTGTAGACAGAGAGCGGTACTGCAGCTCTCTCCCTAGCCCAGCCCCAACGCATGTGGCTGCCCCTGGCTGTGATCTCAGGGGCAGTGCTGCTGCCTAGTAGACAGAGAGTGGTACTGCAGCTCTTCCCCAAGCCTATTTCCGATACCCGTGGCAGTCTAGGGCTGTGTGCACTATGGCAATGCTGCCGCCTTGTGGACAGACAGGGGTACTGCAGCTCTCCCCCAAGCCCGTTGCTGACCCCCGTGGCGGCACTGGCCTGTCAGCTCGGGGGCAGTGCTGACGTCTTGTGGACACCGCGTGGTACAGCCACTGTTGGTTGAGTTCATTCCTGATCCCTGTTGCGGCAGCGGCCTGTCAGATGGGGGGCAGTTCTTTCAGCTTGTGAATACAGAGCGGTACGGCAGCTCTCTGTCCCAATCCAATCCTTGTCACATGTGGCAACGCTGGGCTGTGCACTCCAGGGCACTGTTGCCGCCTTGTGGACAGAGAGTGGTACTGCAGCTCTCACCTGAGCACAGCTTGGGTGACCATGGCAGCCTAGGGCTGTGATCGCTTGGGTCAGTGCTGCCACCTTGTGGACAGAGAGTGGTACTGCAACTCTCCCTGTGCCCATTCCTGATGCATGTGGTAGCCCTATGCTGTGAGCTGGGGGGGGCAGTGTTGCCAGCTAGTGGACAGAAAGCGGTACTGCATCTCTCCCTGAGCATCTCCACGCCAAGTGTTACAGCCCCAGGCTGTGAATTCAAGGGGCAGTGCTGCCGCCTTGTGGACTGAGAGCAGTACTGCAGCTCTCCCCCAAGCCCAGCCATGACACATGTGGCATCCTCGGATATGACCTGTCCAATCAGTGCTGCCACCTTGTGGACAGAGAGTGGTACTGCAGCTCTCCCCAGAGACCATCCCTGACACATGTGGCATGCCCGGGCTGTGACCTCCTGGGTCAGTGCTGCTGCCATGTGGACATAGATCAGTACGGCAGCTCTCTCTCCCGATCCTGTCCTCATCGCGCATAGCAGCACTGGGCTCTGAGCTCCAGGGCAGTGTTGCCGCCTTGTGGACAGAGACTGCTACTGCAGCTCTCCCCTGAGCCCGTTCCCGACATGCGTGCCAGCTTAGGGCTGAGAGCTCACGGAACTGTGCTTCTGCCTTATGGACAGAGAATGGTTATGCAGCTCTCTCTCTTGAGCCTGTTCTCATCTTGCGTGGCAGCCCCAGGCTGTGAGCTCCAGGGCACTGTAGCCACCTGGTAATCAGAGAGCAATACTTCCGCTCTCTCCTATGCCCAGCTTCAACGACCGTGCCAGCCTAGGGCTGAGAGCTCGCAGAGCTGTGCTTCCACCTTATGGACAAAGAGCAGTACTGCAGCTCTCCCCCGAGCCCAGCCCCGATGCATGTGTCAGCTCCAAGCTGTGACCTCGGGGGCAGTGTTGCCACCTTGTGGCCACAGGCTGGTACTGCCACTCTCCCCCAAGACTGTCACCAACATGCACGGCAGCCCCGGGCCCTGACCTCAAGGGGCAGTGTTGCTGCCTTTTAGACACAGAGTGTTATTGCAGCTCTCTCCCTAGCCCATCCCTGCCATGTATAGCAGCTCCGAGCTATGAGCTCTGGGTCAGTGTTTCCACCTTGTGGACAGAAAGCGGTGTTGCAGCTCTCCCCCAAGTCCATTCTGGACACGTGTTGCAGCCTTAGTCTTTGACCTAGGTGGTCAGTGCTGACGCCTTGTGGTTGGGAGTGGTACTGCAGATCTCCCCATAGCCCCTCAATGACACGCATGGCAGCCCTGGGCTGTTAGCTCGGGAGGCAGTGCTGCTGTCTTGTGGTCCAAAAGCAGTACTGCAGCTCTCCCCTGAGCCCCTCCCTGTCACGAGTGTCATCCTAGGGCTGTTACCTTGGCGGGCAGTGCTGCTGCCTTGTGAACACAGAGCAGTACTGCAGGTCTCGGAGCAGAGCCCCAACGCGCATGGCAGCCTAGGGCTGTGAGCTTGGGGGCAATGATGCTGCCTTGTGGACAGAGAGGGGTACTACAGCTCTACCCCAAGACCGACCCTGACGTGCATGTCAACCCTGGTCATTCACCTTTAGGGCCAGTGCTGCCACCTTATGGACAAAGAGCGGTACTGCAGTTCCCGCCAGACAACCCAAAAGCTGATTGCAGTCAGTTTTCTCTGGGCAAGCTGACTGCAGTGCGTGCTCTCTGTGCAAAAGGCAGCTTTTGGTTCTTGACAGCTCTGACATGGAAAAGTAGCAACTAGCCAGCAAGGCCTTTGTCCAGCTGCTGCAGACATAGAAAACTCCAACTGTAGCCGAATCTGATCCCGAACTGAAAAAGACAGGAAAATTGCTGCAGTAGCTTCTTTGCTTGCCGGCAAAGCAGAAAACCAACAGAGCTTGTGCACTGAGCAAAGTGAATGCCCTCCTTATTATGGCTCTTTCTCTTTCATGTGAGTGATAAATGTGTGTACTGGGGAAGCTTTTGTGCACCAGTGATTTTATGGTCCTGGTGTCCCATGGGACTGGTACAACAACCACATGTTTCAAGCAGGAGGACATCTTCCTGCTGTGCTGCAGAGGAGCCAAACTAGAAGGGTCACAGGAGGCAATGACTATGCAGTGACACTGGATTTCCAGTCTCCTCATCACTCCATGCTCTCCTCCCACAGCTGTGCTTATGCTCTTACTTTCCCCCTTCTGATGAAAAAGCATTTTTCCTTCTTTCTCCCTAGGCTGAGCTACAGCTGATGTTTTTCATATCTTTGCTTAACTGGCCAGTTTCCCCATCCTGTTCTTTCTGCCTGGAGGGTTGTTCACCCTGATGTCTTTCCCTGGCTAACTATCCTGACTCACCCGAGGTACGTGCAGAACGGCAGCAAGTGAGCCAGAGAGACTGAGAGAACAAAATCTAGCAAAACAATGAGGAAGATAAAACTGCAACTTTTAAAAAATATGGAAAGAACACCATTAGGTTTATAAACTCTCAAATGCTGGACAAATCCAGACCGAAGGCTGCCTTTGTAGGGATAGTTCGGCCCCCTTTTCCCTTCCCTCACACAATGTGTATTATGTGACATGATTTAATTGTTTGACTGCATACTATTTTTCCCTCAGGACTAGTGCCTCATTTAGTGTAAACGCAGGACAGCGTCTGGGAATGAAGCTGGTCTCTTCATTTCCTGGACTAAATGTGTGACTAGGAGCCCCATTTATCACCACCCAACCCAGATACTGCACTGAATTCAGAGCTGACAGCTCCTTCATGAGGTTTTCTGGGGTGGCTTCCCTGCAGCCTCTGACTATTTATCACCACAGTGTGCCTAAAGGTGAGAAGCTACTATTTCCAGGGAACTGGGAAGTTTTTATTATGATTTGATGAAGTTTTTTGGAATGGTCCATTGACTCTAGCATTTGTTCAGAATACTGTAAGATTTAACTAACTGATGCAGCAGACTTCATTTGCTGTTCTGGGTGCTGAGCACTTCTCTAAATCTATAATCTAAATGTCTTCTCCCAGATGTCTAAAACCAAGAAACCATAAGCCAGACATGAAGATTTGTCACCTAGATGTGACTAAGGAACTTGATAGAAGTAGGGAGAGTTTCTTGTTCTTTCAGCTACCATTTCTTTCTCTGCTAGTAGATTATTCCCTGTTTTCCCACAGTACTCTGCCTTAGGTTTCCATGTCTCATATAAGGTAGGACTTGGCTTGATATTTGACCCTTGGTGAGCACACCAGATGAGCTCTCCACTACCTGATCAAGTTTACATCTTCTAAACTTGTTTGACTATTCTGTTGCTGGCTGTCCTTCACCAAAAAAATGCCAGGAAATGCCAGGAAAATGCCTGAGGAAAATTCCTCAGCGTGAAAAATCTTCCATTTTCTATTGCAAAAATTGCATCACGAGTGAAGCATGGTAAAAAGAGATGCCATTCCACATTCTCAGAGATGATCTTCAGAGCTCTGTGTTGATATTTGCAGCTTTAAAATCATCTTTTCTCTCATTCAGCTGATAGCCAGTGAGACAAGGAAAAGCAAAGATTCTTGCTCGGCACTATGGGGACAGGGCTCAATCTATTTCTGTGCATTTGTATCATGGTTTAACATTTGCACAAAAGCAGCACAGTGCTGCAGACAACCTTACCTGCACAGCTCTCAGTGTTGAGACATATTTACTTCAAGAACTAAAACTCTGAGAAGAAAAACTTTTGGAACCTGAAAACTAATTTCTTGTGGTGCTTGCTTGTGCTTTTACTGGATTTTTCTGTTCTTCATCATCATGATACAGGGATAGGAAAGTCTGGGGAGAAAGTTCTTACTCTTACTACTCCTGGTATTTCTGGCTTTATTACACTAGATTCTCCGTGCCAAATTGCTAGACTAGTTCAAAGGACTCTGATTGACTTGAAACATAGCCAATTACCTGTGAATTATAGATTGTTTCAGGAAATGCTCCTACACTCACTGCAGTTCCTTTGTTCATGTAGATAGCATTAAGCTGAGCTCTTCTGACTTTTTTTATCTCCATGATTGTTTTTTCATGTTCTTCTAGATGAAAGACTTTCATAAGGGGGGGGAGTACATTTTTATATGCTAGAAATCAGCTTGACAGATTGCATGGACAGGATACAAACTTGGGAAAAGTACCCCTTTTGAAAGTTTCTTACAAAGGTTTTATAGGCTACTTGTAAAAACCTAAAAAGCAAACATAAACATAGCTAATAGCTATAAACATTTTAAAAAAAGAAATTTTCATGTATAATGTAACTACTTTTCTTCCCCTCACCAGATGATAGGATTAGGCCTGGAAGCATTTTTAAACTTTACAGATTTGAACTTGTACCTTCAAAATCCATGCAAGAGCAAATATCCCTACTAGCACTCCAATAAATGGACTTTTGTAAGATGGTAAGATGGATCTTCGTGTTCAAATTCACTTTTTTTTTTTTTAATTATTTTGGTGATACATGTTGTATTAAAACCAGAATCTCAATGCTTGTTTTTCCTCAAGTTGTGACCAATGCATGTATTTGCTCTTTATTCAATTGTTGCATGAACTTTGCAAGGCCAAAATTATTTGCTTAACTTTTTGGGCACTCTATCCGGAGAGCTATTATTTTATAAGCTGCACTTCTATGGTACATTTCATAAAATCATATAATGCTTTAGGTTGGAAGGAACCTTACAAACCATCAAGTTCCAAACCCTTGCATGGGCAGGGACACCTTTCACTAGACAATGTTGCTCGGGGCCCCATCCAGCCTGGCTTTGAACACTACCAGGGATGGGGCATCTACAGCTTCTGTGGGCAACCTGTACCAGTGCCTCACCACCCTCACACTAAAGAATTCTCAGTAAAGAATTCCTTGTATCTTCCTTTCTCCCCTTTTTGAAAAAGGGAGCAATGTTTCCCCTTTTTTTCAGTCACTGGAACTTTGCCTGATATTTTCAAATATGATAGAAAGTGGCTTGGGAACAACATCAGCCAGTCCCCTCAGGACCCTGGGATGCATCTCACAAGGTCTCAGACACTTGTGGCTATTCACCTTCATCAGATGGTCCTGAACCTGCTCTTCACTTATGGTGGGAGGGCCTCCACTTCCCCAGCTATAAATTAGGTGTGGTGCTACAAAGACACCTACAAACAGCAAATGCAAACCTTAGACTCCAAGTGCTCAGGGAGTTGATCACTCCAAGTGATCAACATTTCACTTCAGTGAAATCAAATGCAATGTAAAAGACCTGTGGGTCTTGGAGCCACAGACATTTGACCATGTGATGTTTCATTAAACTAACTCCTGTGGAACATTGTTCAAGCACTACTTGCAAATTCATCTCACATCATTTAGGCTTTGACATTAAACAATATTTTAGTTCCTTGCTTCAGGTGCAATGCTCAATATCAGCAGTGAACAACCAAACAAATGCTCTGTTTGGATGCTCTATTCCTCCAGCAAGAGAAGAGCTCAACTTCCTGTCTGTGTATCAAGCATGTATCCTAAGATTTCAAGAGGAGTGTTGAATTAATTTCCCAACTAACTCTGGAATAAGGCAAATAAGTAAGGTCAAAATGAAGGAAGGTCTGAACTTGACTGAATGTGGCAGCACTGTTGGCTTTTGTTGACCTTAGGTAGAAACCTCGCAGAAGATGTTTTCTTTTTTCCATAGTCTCTAACAGTTTTGTAGAATATATTATACATGGACTTCTCTGTGGTTACTTTGACACACACTGACTTGCAAAAGTGCAAAATCCCTGCAGGGCTCCAGGGATGCTAACTGAAGTTTTTTAAATTGGCAACATTGGTTGTCACTTAGAATGACTTTTAAGTCATTTTAAGTGTGGATGTAAATGAGGAATCCCAGGAAATGGTTGTTGGGTCCATTGCCAAGAGAAGCATCAAACCAGTGGTAAATAGATGAGGAAATTACAATTGCCAGTATTATTGACTGATTTAGCTCTGTCTAACTGAAAACTCTTCTGCAAGAGAAGGATATCCATTAGGTAGGGATTAATGTTGTGTAATGAAATGCATTCTGCTGTCTGAAAAAAATAAAAAGCAGAAGGAGCCACTCAGACCAGGAAGCAGCTTTCATAGAGGCTGCATATCTGAAGCACTGTTTACAGAGAGGTGGTCCTTCTGGAAAATATTATTGCCCTTTTCTCTGTACTCATTACATCATCCAACCTGCAAAGGCATCTGCTTGTCAGATGCTGAGGGGTATTTGCTGGAGTACTATTTATCTGAGAGTGAAAGTGTCCCTTTGTGATAAAGAGCAGGCGTGGATGCAGCTGCCTGAGAAGACAAGTGAGCGTGAAAAAGTTTTAATCTTTACATGGAGTTGATTTCCTCCACAAATTTCAACAAAAAACCTTCTGGATCATGAAAAGCAGAAATCTTAAATTAGGGGACTGGAGGGGAGTGTCTCAGAATTCAGTCCAAGCTGTGACTTACTGGTAGGGGGAGAGTTGCACCTTGGCTTGGTTATTCCTACAGCCACAGGGGAATCTGGCAACACAAGGTCTTGATGCTGACAGGGGTGGAAACGGGTCAAGAGAGTCATCTTGTGTAGTTTGTAAACAGAGCTTCAAAACCCGATTATCACAATTTCCCAGCAAATGCCTCAGGGAGGATTTTTCCACGAGGAAAGGTTTGGCGCTTTCATTGGTGTTCTCTGCTGGCTGTTGTAACAGAGGTGGTACATTGTAAGATGCCCTTCGTTACACTGTGAATGATTCTGTAATGTCACTTATGCTGTTTACTACAGGGTGACATCTGTAAATAAAGCCGTGGTTTCATTATTTAAATTTTATTTTTAGACATTCTTCTTTTGGATTCAGTCGGGGTGTACCATAAATTCCTGCTAAATTACAGGAATGACAGCCACGGGTGCTCATTTTCATGGAGAAAACCATTGCTGTCGGTGTGTGTATAAATAAAAAAAGGCCTCTGTTATATGCAGCGATCAAAGGAAGGTTTGTATGTCTGAAAGGCTCTCTACTTTTCCTATTTTTCCTCGCCTGCTACTGGGAGCCGCTGTCACCGGCCGCCAGCCCCGCGCCAGCCCTGCCCGCTCCCGGCCGCTTTTCCTGGAAAGCGGGGCAGGAGAGGGGGCGGGCAGCGTCGCATCCCGCGGAAGCCTCGCTTTCCCCGAGTCCCTCTCCTTTGGCCCTGCTCTGGGTCCTTCCCGGCCGGGCGGGGAGGAGAACGCCCGCCCCCCGCGGGGCCGCCAGGGGAACATCTGGGCGGCCGCGCCGCCAACATCTGGAGCGGCCGCGGCGCATCCCCCGGGGCCGCAGCTGGAGGGTCCTGGCCCCGGCGCCGCCCGGGCCGGCAGCGAGAGCCCCGGAGGAGGGGGAAGAAAGGCGGAGAAGGGGCTGCGAGGGCGGCACAGGTAAGGGCAGCCCGGCGGCGCCGATCCCCGGCTGCGGGAAGGGCCGGGGTGAAGGCAGGACGGGCGGCGGCGGGACAGGGCGGGGGGATGTCGGATATTGCCGGGCGAAAGGACAACTACTCCATGTTTGCTTCGACCCGGGCCACGGGGGCACTTCTGAGGTGAAAAGCGCGGACGGGACTCTGAAATCAGCAATGGCTTTTGCCAAGGCTGCTGGAGTTCGAATGCGAGAGTGGTGGCCCTTGCAGGAATCCGGAGCAATCTGCCTCATGTGCAAAAGGTTTTGCAGCCGAGGTTCTGGGTCGTTGAACAATGGGGAGATGAAGTGTTCAGCTTAGTTCTAAGTTTACTACGTGATTTTTTTTCCCTCTCCCTCCTTATTGCATGTGTCAAATGGAGATGTACATCCAAACTTGAATTTCCAGGCAAAATTAAAAGAATTTAAATGAACTTAATGAGTTCTTACTATATGAGAGAAACCCTAAAATTTATTTTATTTAATTTCATTTCAAAACAGAATAAGCCTCAGGAAAACCCTTTCCATCTCTGGATACGTTCAATTTTTTTTCAATTTTCCATCAATAAATCATATTCTACTCTCCTAACAACACTTAATGCTTGACATGGTATCCAAAAAATTATCTTTTTGATAAAGGGCTTTCTGAAGGGATTGGGAACTGAAGTACTTAAGACCAAAATATTTCTGCTTTTTACTTTTAAAACCAAGTGTTTGATGATTACCATGCATTTGCATACTTAGGACTTGTGATTTCTCCACTATGTATAACTTAGTTTGCCTGAACTTATATTGCTGTTTCAGTGGCACTCTTTAAATTGTGGCATAAGTTGTACTCCAAATCACAGTAAGTACTTTGTTAAAGGAATGTTTCCAATATCCATTTTAGATGCAAATTCATCATTGATTCTGGAGTTACCTTTCAGAAGTTTGCCCAGATGTCTCTTGTTGCTTTTCAGGGCTGTTTGTGTGGCTTTTTCTGTATTTTTCTCCTTACAAATGAAGCTGGGCAAACCAAACATATTTCTCTCAGTTGTGGAGACTGTGGGTAGAAATAACTACTAGAGAAGAAAACTCAAATGAACCTTGAGGAGTGGCTGGAATAATTATGCCTGTGTTTAGGCAAACTGCTGTTTACTCTCTTCTTGCACAAAAATCTGCCTGCAAAGATCATTTTAGTACTGCAGGTGGCCAGAACAGCAGTGCAAAAATGGGCTCCTTGTTTCCAGTCTGAAGAGGTACATGAACCAAGACTTAGTGAAACTCCTGTCAGCTAGCTCCTTTTTCTTACATGTGACCAAACATGCTCATGCTCACTTGCAGTTGGGAGTAGCAGTAATTTTGACCGTCTCTTCCAAGCAACGAGCAAGACAAGCTGCTAAACCAGGAATTACAGATAATTAGATATTGGTTTTGAAATACCTTCGTTTTTAGTAGACTGTCCACGGGGGCAGTTCTATCCCATCAGGCAGCATGAGCCAGACCTTGGGCCCTAACGCTGCTTTTTTGCTCCAGAAGGTAAAAAGAAGACTGAAGCCCCTTTTATCAATTTATGTCTGAATCAGGGCCTGTTATAACACTTTAATTCTACCTGAGCAACACTCCTAAAACTCTTGCTCCAAATCACCTTGCACTTGAGATATTTCTAAGACAAATAGTGTAGCATCTGTAATGCCAGTTGTTTTGGAAGAGGATCTTACTGGGTCTGCTCCCTCTGTTAATTGTGTTGGAGGAGTTGCAGGAACTGAAGCTGCTTCTGCTGTAGCCTTGTATCCTGGAGGACTCTTCAGTTTCTGCTAATTTATTAGCAAAAGTTGATTCCAATTTAATGAGTATGAGATTGTCCTCATACTCATTAAATTGGAACTACACCTCTCAAGCATTTTGTCTTTTCTAGCTGGGCAAAGCCAGCTAGCCATTTCTTCCAGCTAGCATCAATGTTACAGACTGCCTTGCCAACACTCCCATTTATTCATTAGTGTTTCTCTTTTTGCTTTTGATCCACGCAGCTTTCTGCTGTTGATAGTGTGTTTCCCCCAAGCTATAGTTGGTAGACACAGCACATTTGGCTCCTCTTGGGGAATATTATCAGGCAGCCTGAGATTAACAGACAAGACTGCAGAGAAAACTTCAAGGTACAAAGGCAGGTTAGCCCTGGCAAAGCTCAAGGTACAAACCCACCTGCTCTGTTGCACAGCTTTGTGGAAATTACTGATAAGAAAAATTTTATATATTTCTTATCACAGCAGAATGCTGTAAGCCCCAAGCACTCATAAAATTGGTTACAATCTTCAAATCCACAAGATTTAAACATTTATTTTTAATTGTTTTGTTTGCAATGAGGGCTCACACTACCTAACGGTACTGCACAGACAGATGGAGTAGCTGAAGATGGGGACAGACTTTTTAATAGGGCTTCATGATAGGACGAGGGGTAATGGTTTTAAACTATTAAAGAGGATCTATTAGATTAGATATAAGAAAGAAATTTTTTGTGAGGACAATGGTGAGATACTGGCACAGATTGCCCAGAGGGGTGAAAAGGTTCTTTCCAACCCAAACCATTTTATAATTCTATCATAAGGTTATGAATACTTAATGGAATGACTTCAGAAAGCAGAGATTCATGAACAAGTGTCTGGCTCTCTATGGGATGAGACAGCAAAATGAAGAACAGTGTCAGAGTAGAAGCCAGTATTCTGGACACTTCCTCCATGTTTCCTGCCTTCTCCCTTGCAGGGGACGGGAGAAGTTCAGCTCTTACAAGTGTCACCTGCTTGTTGCCCAATATGAGCTATTATGAGCATCACATTAGCAAACTGAGTCTCTGTAGTTTTTCAGTAGGAAAAACAAGTCCTTCCTATGAAAACCATCAAGGACTTAATAATGACCTCGCATTTGTTGATACAAGCTCCCTTCCCATTTTGGTCAACTTAAGACTGTCTTGAAGATGAAAGCTTACTAATGCACACAGCACAGATGACACTTCCGCTTCCCATATTTGTTAGTGTTTGGTGATTCCTTAAAACAGGGTCTCCTTTGTAATCCGGTTTCTCATTCAAAGTCTTCGGTCACCCCACTATCTGGTACTGTACATAATGACGAGAAATTCTAATGCCTTTTCTGCACAGTCACCAGTAGTTATTGTAAGGGAGCAACCCTCGCAACCAAAGAATTATAACTTATATTGAGGTCAGCAAGCCCTGTACTTCACACCTTCATGCCTTCACACCTCCTCTACAGCTACCTGAAAGGAGGTCATAGCCAGGTGTGGGTCCACCTCTTCTCCCAAGCAAGTGGGGACAGGATGAAAGGGCATAGTCTTAAGCTGTGTCTGGAGAGGTTTCAGTTGGACATTAGAAAGAATTTCTTCCCAGAAAGGGTGATTAGACATTGGATTGGACTGCCCAGGGAGGTGGTGGAGTCACTGTCCCTGGGAGGTGTTAAGGACAGACTGGAGGTGCCAGCCAGTGCCCCGTGGTGTAGCTGACAGGGTGGTGATCAAAGGCTGGACTCGATGATCTAAGAAATGCTTTCCAAGCTAATTGATTCTGTGATTCTGTTTCCTATCCTCCTCTAAGCACAGAGTTCTCTTCCAGATATGGCTTCTTTGCGGGTGCAAAAGATCCATTGAGGACACTAAAACATTACGTTTTCTCAGCAGACACCTTCCTTTGTTGGGGTTGTGTCTTCTTGTCTTCAAGAAGTGTTTGGAAACATAAATAGCAATTGCTGTAACTTCTGTAAAGAGTCTGTAAAGAGCTTTGTACATGCCAAATGCAGGATCTTTTACAGCCCAAGTGGTCATTAGTATTTATTACAAATATTTTCCATAGTCTATTAGTCCTGTTTGCTTTGCTGTTTTACGAGATCATTCAACTGAAACCCCAGCTGTAGTGTTAAGGTGCTGTAGGAGGAAGTCAATAAAAAGGATGCCAACAGAAACTAAACCATATTTTATTTCATTTCCTCTCCAGAGCAGGGCTCTGATCTCTAAATCATCAGTTGATACATCAAACTTTTGATATATCTCTTGACATTTTCCTAGCCTAGGAAGCAGAGAACATTTAAGTGAACACAACTGGAAAGACAAAGAAGAGCCAGAGATTACACCCTACAGAACTGTTTTTTTGTAGCTAAGCAATGGAGCAATCCTCCTAGTGGCAGTGTAACCTCTGCTGGACCATGGAACTCCAGGCATAGCTAGAACTCCAGGAATAGCTAGCTGTTTTAAAGATCATAGGTAATCCTCCCCCACTGGTCTGCCCTGGAGGCTCCATCTGGGGTGCTGTGTCCAGTTCTGGGCTCCTGAGTTCAAGGATGTAATGGTTTCATGTTCGCCAATTTCTGCTTCGCTTTCCCGGCCAACACACCAATTAATGAGAAGGGTTAAGTGTTTACAATTTTATATATGACTAGGAGAATTCAAAAAGCAAAACAGGCTTACCTTAAAATTACAAAAGATAATTTATTTACACACCTTAAGAAGAAAATAAGAAAATGAAAAAAACCCCTAAATAAACAACAAATTAAACTTTCAGACCATCGTTCTCTCCCCCCACAAGTATTCACTTTCTTACACACAACATGAAAAAGAAAAAAACTGTAACTTCAGTCAGTTTTACCATACAAAAATAATCTTCCATCAGTTCTTTAGGAAAGGAGTCTTTTTGAGTCCCATGGAGACATGGTCACACGAGGGTGACTTTTATGCCACACATCTACAGTGGCCTGAAAGGAGCCTCTGCAAACTGTGCAATCCAACCCATTAGCAGCTTTCCCAATACTGCATATGGGTCATAATCTGTTTATTAGGGGTACTGTTTAAGGATGCCTCTTCTAGCATAAAGCAAAGATTCTCCTTTTTCCTGTTTCCAAAATCATCTGCATCTCAAAACTCAAAATCTCCTTTTTTTTTCCCTTAGGAGCACAAAGAAAACTTCATTATCACTTATACTAGCACTTTACATCCCCCCTAAACAGCATCTATATATTACAGGAAAAAACAATCCATTCCATTCTCCAGGAATTACTCGAAAAGTGCCCAGCCGAATTAGGCCACTCCTTTTTCTTTGCCTCAAATAGTCTTTTCACTCTCTCTTCACTGACTCAGTCTCATGCTCTCTCTTCTTCAGGGTTCCATTACTTTATCTTGTCTTCACTCCGGGAAAAACTTGCAGTGCCTGAAGGTTCATCTGCTGGCAAGAAAAAGAGTTACTTGTGCCCAGGCCGCGTGGTCTCTGCCGGCGGGAGCTGCAAACTCCTCCAAACCACGCTGGCGGTGTGGGAAGGCTGCTGGGTGCCTCCTTTTCCACCCCTCGGTCTCATGGCTGGGCCGCTCCCTCGCGGGGGCAGCGGCTCCCGGAGGCCTCAGGAAAGGGGGGGAACATCCCCCCAGCCCCGGCCGGCGACACGGGCAGCTGCCGGGGCTTTTCCTCCCCTCCCCGCTGCTCGCTGTTATCGGGCCCGAGCACGGCCGGGGCCGCTCTCCCGCAGGGGCAGCGGCTCCCTGGGGCCCGGCCCGGCCCCTCACCGCAGCCGCCGCCAGGTGTGACCTGGTCGCTGCCAGGAGAGAAAGAGGGCGGCTGTTCGCCTTCTCAGCTTTTATAGGGTATTAACAAAAGTCGCACCCTGTTTTCTCAGTGGTTAAACTACCTGCCAACAGCCAAGAACTGGCCTCTGATAGGTGTTCAACTTTTCTAAAGGAAATTTAGGTCCTGGCAGGGTAATACCCCACACCCTCCTTCAACCAAAAACCAAACTGTGTCAACTCATAACAAAGGAAGACAAGGAATTACTGAAGAGGGTCCAGCAGGGGCTACAAGGAAGATTAGGAGAATGGAGCATTTCTCTTCAGAGGAACAGCTGAGAGAGCTGGGCCTGTTTAGCCTGGAGAAAATAAATGAGAGGGGACCTCACCAATGCATACAGATATCTTAAGGGCTGCTCTCAAGAGGATGGTGCCAAAATCTCTTCAGTGGTGCCTGGTGACAGGACAAGGGACAATGGGCACAAACTGAAACACAGGAAGTTCCACCTGAACATGATGAAAAACTTCCTCCCTGTGCAGGTGACTGAGCACTGGAAGAGGTTGTCCATAGAATTTGTGGAGTCTCCCTCACTGGAGATATTCAAGAACTGTCTGTATGCAATCCTGGGCAACCTGCTCTGGATAAACCTGCCTTAGCAGGGGGGGTTGGACTGGAGGACCTGCAGAAGTCCCTTCCAGCAATAACCATTCTGTGATTTCATGATTTTGTGATTCTGTGATAAAAGGAATTGACTTCAAAAGGAGAGTGACTGCATATAGGAATTTCACTAACTCGCGTTAAAATAGGGAAGCATTAGGAGATCCAGCTAAGCCCTGCTCTGGGAGGACTGGAAAAAGGAGATGGTCTCAGATGTTAGTGAAGAGCTCCCACAGCCCGGCAGTGGGATGACACAGCATGCCCTCTCTCTAGCAGCACTCATGCCTCTGCCCCACACAATCAAAACCTGCCAGGCTGGGAGGAGCCCTGCAGTGCCTCAGCTGGAGGGCAGCAGTCTGCTGTGACTCTGTGGAGAAGGAAACTGCTACCCTGCATGGGGAACAGATGGAGGGTCACCCCACAGGAGGCACTCCACTGTGGGCACGGAAGTGGCAGTGGTGGCTGGAGCCAAACCTGGTCCCAGCGGAGGTAGCACTGCTATACCTGCAACAGTTTACTGACACACCCATCCTATTTTACCCTTTATTTCAGCCAGGGCTAGGAAATACCAGGGTTTATGGCCAATACAGCAACTATGAATCTTTCATAGGAAAAATTACTCTTATGTGTTCCATGCACTTACTAGGTTTATTTTTTGTGTGTGTAAGTTTTTTGAACTTGTGGTGCTTCGAAACAGTCTCCAATTTGGCAGTCCTGAAGACCAAAAATTTCATATCCCCAGATGAGCAGCTGCTCAGATATCAAGAGCCAATGGTATGATTATTATGTAGTACTTGTTGTCCCTGGATAACCCCTGGAGATAGCCTGCTCACATACGGGAGCAGAAACAGACAGCAGATGCACAGAGAATGGGGAGAGACAGAAAACTGAGGGTCATGAGAGATAACAAGTGAGGAGCACTCAGAGGGCTGACAAGTATCTGGGAAGGGTCTCTGACAGATGCAAGGCACTGAAAAAGAATAAAGTGGTAAAAGTTGTGGGCCCAAACTCATCACTGTGGGAGACTGTGTCCCAGAGTGTGGGCCTGATATTTCTGAGTCTGTAAGGTTTTCAGCCTGTCAGTGGCTGAATTTCTTCCCAAGGGGAGATTTCTTAGGAGAATTTTCTTTCAAGGACAGTTCCTGTAAATAACTATTTTCTTTTAATAAAATTTCTAAGTTCTCATACCAACCTCTCTCCCAGGTGTTGTTTCTGTTACTTAACCCATGGAGGGAGATGTCAATTCTAAGGACCAGTGATATGCCTTTTTAGTGCAGAATGTTATAAAAAGGCTGGATGAATTGTAAATAAAGCCTTCTGATCTTTCTTCTGCCTTGAACTGGAGTCAAGCTTCTTTATTTCATGCTGCAGATGGTGACACCAGAGTCCCTCCTTTTTAGGGCCAGCAGATAGATTTCTGGTCATTACCTCTGGGATTTTTGGTTTTCATCCCTCTCTTCTAGGCTTGAAGATTCTCTTAAGGCCTGAACTCTTCTAGAGACTTTGAAGACGTGTGTTCATGACATTTCGTTTTTTTTTCCTTTTCCTGAAAGTCTTTATCTCCCACACCCCTAAGCCAAAATACCAAGGCTGTCCTGTCACTTTTTAGCATTTCGAATAGTCTTGTGTCCCGCTTTCATTCGTACACACAGTATTTGTTCCAGTCTAATTCTAAAGCAGCTATAGGTGCCAGCTGAGTACTTCCTTAACACCAGAGCAGTGATCTCATCTGGAAACCTGCAGCTGTAATCGCTGAAATGCTGATGAAATTTCATGACATGAAATCAGGGCTGCATTTAGTGAACAATTGGAGCAGATGGTTTTTCAGATCAGCCTGGCTGTCTGTGGTGTTAACAGCATAATGGCTGCAGGACAAAAGGCACTTGCCTTGTGAGTAGATCTTTAGCTGCAAGTAAACTTTGGTACTGGATTAAACCTGTCTGTGATTTTCTTTGTCTTACATGCATTTCAGATTTGCTGGTTTCCCTTTTTTGCAAAAGCTATATGATCACAGCTTGGGCACTGATTAGAAAATGCCTACAATTGTTATTTCCTCCTCTTATCTGAGTGCATCATTCTCACCGATATCACAATCCATTCCTGCAGCTGTTATGGATAAATAAACATTTCCCATCAAACATTATAAACTCCACATCTCTGTTTCCTAATCTAGCATATGGAAAAAGAAATTGGTGATGTTTAATCTTTGGTCTCAACCTTTGTTGTCATATGGCTGTGTAGCAGAAATGGAAGCATTACAGCAGAGTGAGTTTGTGGCTTTATAAGTTGTGCCATTTCTGGAAAAGAAATTTACATCTCTGGTCAGCAGTGCTCTGTAGCATCCCCCAGGGCTTGACAAGCACAGGAAATTGCAGGGCATACTGCTGTGGCAGGAGAATGTGCAGGGAGGGGAAGCTGCCTGCTGCAGGGCAGGCTCTGGCTCAGCTACTGCTCACATCCCTGCCCCATATAGGCTGCACTGCCTAAACCCCTGCATGTCCTTTAAAGGGAAAGGGAATAAAAGGGAACTAAGCTAGTTCTTCCAGAAGCAACTGAGAAGCCTTCTGAGTAACCAGGTGGTATGTATGGTTTCTCCATAGCACCTCAAAGTCTTGCCTTAGGCCCCACAAAAGGGGAGATCAGAAATCAAACTGGTAAATATTACGAAACATCTCTCCCCAAAACATTGGAGGATATTTAAATCAACCATCTGAGTCTATTTCTTGCCTGCCTTTCATGCTTCTGATGGTGTGAGATAATTTTTAGGCTAAAAAGGCAGCTCTTAATAGCCACAAAAATGCACACCTTTTCTTGAGTGCTCACTTGGAAACCTCCTTTTTCAGTGGAATCCTATGTTTTTGTCTGACCCCAAGGAGTAAGATGCAGCCTGAACAGAGGGATGAACAATCCAGATACACAAAGCATATGGCTACACGAGGAATTTGTTTGTTGGCAACTCTGAACAGCCTGTATTGGTTTGGCAAAGTGTGGATGTAAAACACTTTTTCAATACCATGCAGCTTTCTAATTGCTGGAAAAACCTTAATCATGCAGTGCTTTCTCTGGTTATTCCAAGAAAAACTATGCTTGGAATTCTCACATTAAAAAAAAAGCATCTCACATTCACAGGTAGCTGTAATTTATTCTTGTTCTTTATTCCAATCAGCTGCAGAAACGTTGACTGGTACTTAAAATTTATAAACTACCTCAACAATTGAGTTTATTGCCATAATTATGCCTAATTACCTTTTTCTCCAGTTCCCCTGAGGACACAGGCCCCTGAGCAGGGGTGCCAGGATGGGGGTCCTGGGTGAGTCTGACTGAGGTAGTTGAAGCCTGTGGCTGTCCTGGAATCCTGACAGCAGCCTCCTGTCCTGGAGTGTGCCACACTCTCCTGAGAGCAGCATTTCAAGGGGCACTCTGTGTGAAAAGCCTGGATCTGGGCTGGAATGTGTGCTTTGTCCAGTTCCTGGGCATGCTTCTTAGAGCAGCAGCCCTTCTGGTTGGCAGAGGGGAACCTTCCCTCATCTTGTCTCCAAAATTTGCTTTGCTAGAGTTCAAAATTTACTGTTGCCCTGGCTGCTGTGGCTCCATTGCTGCTTGCGGGGGGTGGTGAAAGGGTCCTGAGTGGTGAAACTTCAGGATGGAGACATGAGGAGTGAGTGATCCTGCAGGAGTCCTGAGGGTGCACGCAGCAGCTAACAGCAGCAATTCCATCTGCAATGGGCAAGGATGACATGTGCTGGAGAGCCAACCCTGTCATCTGTGGGGAGGACTGCGGCCAGGTGAAGGAAATGATCTGCCCAGTGAGCCCCCAGTTATACTTCAGCTGTCAGACAGATCACCACCACTGACATTAAAAAGAAAAGAAGGGCAGTCCTGGTGGGTGACTCCTTTCTGAGGGGAACAGAGGGCTCCATATGTCCCCTGGACCCATCCCACAGGGAGGTCTGCTGCTCCCTGGGGCCCAGGTACGGGATATTCCGAGAGACTCCCTGGGCTGATTCAGCTCTCTGATTATTACCCACTGCTAGCAGTGATGAGATTGAAAAAAGGAGCATCAGGGCAATTAAAAGGGACTTCAGGGCACGGGGTCAAGTGGTTGATGGGGCAGGAGCACAGGTGGTGTTCTGATCAGTCCCTTTCGTGGCAGAGAAAAATGGTGAAAGGAAGAGGAGAGCCCACATTATAAACAAGTGGCTCAAAGGTTGGTGCCATGGGCAGAATTTTGGGCTCATTGATCATGGGGCAACTTTCATGGCACCTGGCCTGCTGGAACTGGATGGGCTCCATCTGTCTATCTAGGGCAGAAAGATTTTAGCTCATGAACTGGTGGAACTCATTGAGAGGGCTTTAATCTAGGTTTGAAGGGGGAAGGGGATGCAGCTGGGCTCTCCAGAAAGAGGCCCAAGGGTGGTAAGCCTGAGTTAGGGGGTGAAATCAGCAGCCAGCTGAAGTGCACGTACATTAATGCACACAGCATGGGTAACAAACAAGAAAAGTTGGAGGCCATGGTGCAACAGCAGAGCTATGATGTAGGCATCATCATGGAAACGTGGTGGGATGACTCACACAGCTGAAGCACTGAACTGGATGGCTACAAGCTCCTCAGAAGAGATGGGAGGGGGATAAGAGGTGGAGGGGTGGCACTTTATATTAGGGAGGCTTTTTATGCCACGGGTGTTTAAACTAATGACAAAGAAGTTGAATGCCTGTGGGTAAAATTCAGGGGAAGGCCAACAAGGCTGACATCCTGGTGGGAGTCTGTTATAGACCACCCAACCAGGAAGAAGAGGTGGACAACTTATTCTATAAGCAGCTGGAGGATGTTTCAGGGTCACCAGCCCTTGTTCTTGTAGGTGACTTTAGCCTACTAGACATCTGCTGGGAACTTAATACAGCAGAAAAGAGGTAGACCAGGAAGTTCTTGGAGTGTTTGGAGGACAACTTTTTGTCACAGCTGGTGAGCAAGCTCAGTGGGGAGGGGCTGTGTTAGACCTGTTGTTTGCAAATAGAGATGGGCTGGTGGGAGGTGTGGTGGTTGCAGGCCACTTGGGGCACAGTGATCATGTAATTATAGAGTTCTCAGTATTTGCTGAAATCAGGACGAACATCAATAAGAATTTTACATTGGACTTCCAGAGGGCACACTTCAGCCTATTTAGGAGACTTATTCAGAGAGTTCCTTGGGAAGCAGCCCTTAAAAACAAAGGTGTCCAGGAAAGGGGGGAATGCTTCANCCAGGAAAGGTGGGAATGCTTCAAAACAGAGATCTTGAGGACACAGGGACAGACTGTCCCTGTGTGCCAAAAGATGAGTCAATGAGGCAAACGTGCAGCCTGGATGGGCAAGGAGCTTTTGAAGGAACTTAGGAATAAAAAGAGGATGTATCCTCTTTGGAAGGAGGGTCAAGTCTCTCAAGAAGTAGAGGGGTTGCTAGAGCATCTAAAAGGAAGGGTAAGATCAACATTTGTTCTCTACTGGCTGCAAGAGTTAACTGCAGATGGGGAGAAGGTGGAGGTGCTTAATGCCTTCTTTGCCTCAGTCTTTAGCAGGAAGACAGCTTATCTTCAGGACAACTGTCCTCCTGGGCTGGTGGATGATGTCAGGGAGCAGAATGGTGCCCCTATTATACAGGAGGAGGCAGTCAGAGAACTGCTGAGCCACTGGGATGTTCATAAATCTATGGGCCCAGATGGGATCCATCCTTGGGTGATGCGGGAGCTGGCAGATGAACTTGCAAAGCCGCTCTACAACATTTACCAACAGTCTTGGCTCACTGGTGAGATTCCATTTGACTGGAAGCTGTCCAATGTGACAGCCATTCTCAAAAAGGGTATGAAGGAGAATCTTGGTAATTACAGGCCAGTTAGCC